>JAGFBZ010002300.1:0-30000 GCA_018398805.1 Hirundichthys speculiger | reverse complement strand
AACCACAACAGCAACCTTTGGCCAAGTTTGCGCTCTCTCCAACTGGCTCTGAGCGGCAGCCGCGGGGAGTGGCCTTCAGCTCTGAACTTTACCCTAGTTTCCCCGTCACAGACCACGTGACCTGTGTTTTCAGAGCGCTCTACTCTTGAGAGCAGCATAAAAAAAAAAAATGCTCTCAGTGGTCAAAAACGGCCCACTTCCCTTTCCTGCAGACTTGCTCAGCTGCTTCTGCACTTTCCCAACATCTGAGCACGTGAGCGAGCTCGTGTGTTTTCTCATGTTTTTCAGGTACGCCCAGAGTCTAATGGAGATCCTTGAGTTCTTAGACAAGAATCCAGACGATCACAGAGTCCTTGCAGAGTGAGTCTCAGGTGTCATCGGCGGGTCTTGCCTGGTTTTAAACTGTTTCTGTCCACGCCAGAAGCTGCATGATCCGTGTCTCCTTCCCCACCAGGTTTGTTGATTCCTTGGTCACCATCAGAAACAGACACAACGACGTGGTGCCGACCATGGCGCAGGGCGTCCTCGAATACAAAGAGGCCTTTCCCCAAGATGTGGTCACCAATCAGAACATCCAGTACTTCCTGGATCGCTTCTACCTGAGCCGCATCTCCATTCGGATGCTCATCAACCAGCACAGTGAGTCGAGATTCACCGGCCCGTACTTTTGAAGAACTAACCCTTCAGGCTTCATTTTTCCTCCACATTTAAGTGGTCTTAAGCAAGCTTCAGTGTCTAAATATTTACCCCCTAACCCTAATTGAGTAAAAGCATCAACAAAATAAATTAGGCGTCGTTATCCGCCGTCTGCTGCATTGATTTCCACTGAACCTTCAGCTTGTTCTCCCAGTAGAAACTCAACAACAGACCTTTAGACAGTCGGGTCAGGCGTGTGTAGCACACGCTTTACAGATGACAACTTCACCCTCAAAGTGATTAAAGCGTCTTATATATGAGCAGATAATGTCACGTTGCTTGTTGCTGCAGCTTCACGTGTCTTTTCCCAGTAATACGCTCGAACTTTCTAAACGTGAAGGCTTTGATTGTGTTAATTAAATACAGAGGGAGTCAAACAGTTCTTTGTTGCTCCAGTAGGATATCGTGTTGTTCAGAGTTGCCTGCACATCCTGCATCCAGAGTGTAATGTTTCGGATCTGCTGTTGCATGAAGGGAAATTTTAACGGTTTATATAACCTTAATCTTAACAGAGCTCTTTTGCACACGAGCAGGCGTTTATTTCCAGACACTTGCTGCGTAATTTACTGTAAAAAAGAGACATATCATGTGCTCGACAGCATGCATTGGGTCCTGGAGTGGCTACCATCCATAAAAACCAAAGAGCACTTTCACGTTCAGTGAGCTGTTCGGGTTTGCAGGGTCCTGTGACATCACAAACCCAGATCAGAGTCAAATGAGCCGGTCTCTGTTGTTGGAAAATAATGTGAACTTTAAAAAAAGAAAGGCAGAACATGTCTATCTTTATTATATCTTTCTGGGATCAGCTGACACATTTGCATCTTGTGCTTTGTGAGATTACTAGTCCTGCTTAGTCATTCTCTGGTTGCATGTTTGCTCAAATCATTATTTGGGGGGGTGTCATGCACTGCTTCCTGTTCTTTTAATTTAAAAGTTATTTTCTTTTTTCTCCCGCTACAGCTCTTATTTTTGACGGCACGACCAACCCTGTACACCCAAATACGATTGGAAGCATTGACCGCCACTGCCTGGTGGGAGATGTAGTCCAGGGTAAGGAAGCTGAAGAAAATAGATGATTTACGATTCAAAAATGCTCGGTGATTTAGATAAAACTGCCGTTTTATTCTTTTCTTGTGTCAATAGCTACTTTAAAACCAACACTGTGCTCATTTGAACTCTAATATAATCCATTGCCTATTTGTTTTGTAGTCATAGCGTCTGACATTATTATTATTTATCTCCATCCTGCCAGATGCCTTCCACAGCGCCAAGATGTTGTGTGACCAGTACTACCTCTGCTCCCCTGACGTCATACTGCTTGAAATGAACCGTGAGTTTTCATAGATGTTTATTCTTGCAGGTTGAAAGATGAGATCATAACTTTTCCAGATAAACAACACATTCAGGCTCATCTCAGTTCAAATCAGATTTGATCAATTATCACTGTAGGAACCTTTAAATCCAATCCAAACCTTGTTTTTTCTTTTTTCCTGCAGACAATAAGAAGAATCATCCCATAAGCATTGTCTACGTGCCCTCTCATCTTTATCACATGCTGTTTGAGCTCTTAAAGGTAAGAGACGCTGCCTCCACCTGACCTGCAGGTGACTGAAGTTAAATACAGCAAGGAAAAAAAAATTAAAACAATTTGACCATAAGTTTTTCTACTTCTTCTACGTCTTTCTTTCTGCAGAATGCCATGCGAGCAACGATTGAGACTCATGAGGGCAGCAACAACCTCCCGCCCATCAAGGTCATGGTGTCTCTTGGCAGCGAGGACATGTCCATCAAGGTGAGACACGAACCGTCGAGCTCAGCTGCTTACGATGGACAAACTCGTCCTGCTGGTCATTTGGTAAATATGGGAACTTTAAAGAATAAAACAAGCCGTTAAATCACGAAGCTGGTGTTCCCACAGCTAAAAATATCAAATCTCAACGGGCTTAAGCAACTTTTGCGTTTTAACCTGTAATTCGGATAAGACTTTTCATCACAGGAGAAAAACAATAAACGTGTTTACTTGTCCTTTCTTCTTGTTTTTCCCCTAGTTTCTTCTCATAATCTTCTAATACTGCATATTTATAGCAGGTACATTAGAGATCTGTGTCAACCTTTAAGTAGGTTTCAGATACCTTTGGTATTTATGACATGAATTTTTAAAGGCTTATCGTACAAAACAAGAGCTATTCCCTTAACGAAAGAGCAAACACTTGCCAGGTCTTTTTTTCTTTTGGCTTTCCAAATGTTTGCTAATGGCTGTTATGTAACTAAGTTTACGCTTATTTCACCACAGGGTTTCTGGCAACCTACTAGACGCTGATAAGATAAGCTATGGAGGCTGCGTGCTCTCATAGATGTCGTCTCGGTGCTGGTGTCTCACCAGGACAGTCACGTACAGACCACACCTGCTCCCAGTTGACCTATTTGACTTTGTGCTAGGTTTTTTTTTTTTGGCACTCGTCGGTTTTAATATTTCTTGCATATGTCACAAGATTATTCTCATTAGATGCATTCCTTGACGTACCACCACCACGGACAGCGTGGATGAATCCAGACTGTGGTCCTTTGCCATAGAAATATGTGAAATAAACAAACAGAGAGACACGTATGCTGAGGCCAAATGTTCACAACAGGCGGGCGCTTGTCTGCTGGCGCTGAGGACGCATGTTAGCAGCTCTAATCTTTCCTCCTGTTCGTGTCCCCGCCTGCAGGTGAGCGACAGGGGTGGTGGCGTGCCGTTCCGCAGGATCGAGAACCTTTTCAGCTACATGTATTCCACCGCTCCTGCTCCACAGATGGGAGACCACGCACGGCCGCCGCTGGTAAGAAGACATGACATTTCATTTCAGTGACCTCTGTGCACTCATGCTTGGATGACCTGCAGTTGTATGGATCTCCAGTTTACCCCCATGGATTCCCACATCTGCCTTGTTATTTTCCACTGAAAGTTTCCAACTTTCTTGGGTTTCTGCGACCCTGAAAACATGAAGAAAACGTGTTCTCCTGGTTGAGACCTGAACCTGTGACCTCCCTTCTCTCTCTGTGCAGGCTGGCTTCGGCTACGGCCTTCCCATCTCGCGCCTCTATGCGAAGTACTTCCAAGGGGACTTGCAGCTTTACTCCATGGAGGGCTTTGGCACAGACGCTGTCATCTACCTGAAGGTGAACCACCCTGAAAGTAGGGATGGGAATTTATAAGAGTTTTCCGATTCTGATTCCATTATCGATACTGTTATCAATTCTAATTTGGGGAAAAAGGAGAACAAACAGTTTTATTAGCATCAATTTTTTTTTTACTTAGAAGTCACGACCTTCCAAACTCAACAGCGAGGTCAAAAGAGGCCCAAAGCCTGGATAACGTGTTAACTGTTGTAATATGTAACTGTGCAAATACACAAGAATGTGGAACATTTTACTAACAGATTTTTCCTAATAGAAATGAAAAAAATCTCCCTTTTAAAAGGATATATGAGCTCACTAAGCAGTCAATAATAATAATAAAGATAAATACTATCAAATACAATGGAACAGTGCATAGTACAAATCTGCAAATACTATGAAGAATTAACAATTCTTTAGCAGTAAAATAATCATGTCTTCCAGCCTCTGAACCAGCCAGACTCTCTCTCGTCACGGTCATCTTCTAAATGTAATGCAGAAGGCATTCGTTTAATAGCATAGCGCTAATGTTATAGCGTGTTTTACAAAGAAGCACATAGGCAGCGGGATAGCTACTAACCAGAGTTACCAGAGGTGATCTTAGCTTGGCTACTGCTGCTGGGTTGAGATCCATCAGTCCGAAGCGTCAAAAACACGACACTCGTTAGCATGTTGTGTGTTCAAATGTTTCTGCATGTTAGCCGTGTTTCCTCCCGACGCTGTTATCTCCATTTTACAATGACTGCTAGTTGCCTTGTTGCCATCTTTCTTTGGTGAAGTGAAGCCAAACTTTGGAGCGTTTGAACCTGGTGGGCGCCATTGTTGTTTACAACTGCAATGTGCGTGCTAAACCGACGTAACTTAATCACGTAAGTGCTTTCTGGAATTGACTGTGTGTAACTTGCGTAAATTACGTGAGATTCGTGCTGGTTGGAATCGATAAGAGAATCGCTGGATAAACTGCCCAATGATTCCATGGAATTGAAACACACGGAACCGCTTCACTACAGGAACCGGTTCTCTACAGGAACCGGTTCTCGATTCCCAACCCTACCTGAAAGTGTGACAAGAAAGAAAGAGCTTGAAACCATATGACCCGTAGCAAATGAGTCCAAGCTGCCATGCGACGTGCATTTTCCTGAACACGAGTATCTCCGCATAAATGTGGCGCCTCTGCAGGTGGTGATTGCATCTTTCCGTCTCGTCCCTCCAGGCGCTGTCCACAGATTCCATCGAAAGGCTTCCAGTGTACAACAAAACTGCCCTGAAGAACTACAAAATGAGCCAAGAGGCTGATGACTGGTGCGTACCCAGTAAAGAACCCCTGGATCTGCGGAAGTACAAGGTGGCTTAGTGGGAAAGCCCTCCATTCGTGCCTGGTACCTCAAGAAGACATACCACTGGGCCTCTAGAGGATGTCCTTTATATTCCATTGACATCATCTGCGTTGGCAGATGAGCACCTTACTGAAGATGGAGAATCCTCCCAAGACCAGAGAAGATTTCAAGCTTTGTGTAGAAGTAGTAGCATCTTGTTTTCAGCATCTGTTGTGCCTTTGGGGTTTTTTTTTGTTTTGTTTTGTTTTGTTTTTTTCCTTTATGTCGAAAAATAGACAAATGCAAAACAGCAGTTAACAGGATGTTTGACGAAAGCACCTTTGAGATTTGGTGGAGAAGCCCAAGTGTTGCTGAAACGGATTCAGCACCAGTGGGGAGAGTTTGGCGGAGGCAGTACCCAGCATGCTCTGGGTCTTAAAAGAAAAACAAAGAAAGTCAGTATACAAGCAGACTAGTGAAGAGTAATGGAGAAAAATGCAAGGCAATACCCATGCAGCAAACGTATGAGCAACTGGAGGAGGGAGATGGTAGCAAATTCACCCAAAACTGCGGTTTATTTAAAAAACTCAAAGTACTAAAACTCATATTTGCACCTTGTTGAATTTTACTGTTCTGTACTGCTGTTGGGTTTGTAGATTTGAACAAACAGAAGACTGAGTGGTTTCGGGGCGGATATTTGTGCGGGCTTTTCACATTTCAGCCTTTTAAATATGTTCGTGCTGACCTGGACCAGGCTGAATGTAACGTTTCACTTTCTATGCATCTGTAATACCTCCAGAGGTAACGCGTGCTTTATCATAGAAGCTGCAGCTCGACAGGGTCCACGTTCTCTGTCCAATCACCACAAGAGTATTTGCCAGTTTTCTGTAGAGGCTGAATATTTTTCTTTTTTTTTGACAGTTCTTGTTGTAGGCGAGTGTTGCTCAGCCCTCGAGGTAGCAGTGCTTGAGATCTCTACCAGTTTGTGATTCAGTCAGGCCAGTTTCAGAGTTTTTTGTATTGTGTGCCAAATGGGGGAAGGGCGGGGGGGGAAAGGGGATTAAGAGGGTCCATACGCGTTATAAATGAACAGTTTTCCTTTGTATTTATCTGAATCATACAGTATATATAAGGTTATTTTTTTATACGGTAGCTGCACTTTTTGTGACTGAAATAATTGTAAATGCTGTAAATAAAAAGATAATTATCTGAACGTGTGACGCTCGTGTATTATTTCACTGCTGTGTGCTTGGGAACATTGGGTGCACTGACGGATTACCTCTCTTCGGAGCAGTTGATGGAAGCTTTGCAGAGATGGGAAAAACAAAGCGTGGAGCGTTCCTTATTCAGTGTCACTGGATCTGATCTAAAGTGGGTGATGAGATCAAGACGAGCAACTCGACCCTGCAGCAATGCCGTCACCAGACCCTCCCACACGGCCTCACAACGCTCCTTCTATGTCTATCAAAAGTTTCCACTTCACGGTTGCTGCTCTGCCTGTGAGTACAGAATGTTTAAACCGATGTGATAGCTGCAAACGGTCCATTGAATCTCTCTTTTCCCTGCTGTCTGGCCTAGAGCCCAGTAAGACAGAGGTTACAGTGGGTAAACAGGCGAGACATAGTGTTGTGGTTGTCTGACTTCCATGGTACGTCAGATTCAAGCAGCTAAAGGCTAATAGCCTGAAGGGACTTCTAAAAATACAGTAACTGACTTCTGTTGGCCTTTTCTGACAAAATCCTTTCAGTACATAAGAAAAGAAAAGAAGCAGCATACATTTATCATGTTAGCAGGATAAAAATAAATAAATCATTTTAACTTTCCTACTCTGAATTCCAGTGGCGAACCCACCTGCACATCTTCTGTTATTTTAACATTTAACTAAGGTTCAACTTGAAGGCATTGTGTCCATGTGGGTGTGGGGTTAGGGTCTTTTCTTTGTTGACATAAACAAAAATAAATCCTTTGTAGACATTTAGGGCCCGATCTTCCACCAGATCTCCTAAAGCTGCTATTTAGGGATAGCGGGTAGCGGGAAGGGCGTTCCCCCGCAAAGAACTCAATCTTCCACCTTGATAAACCCGCTATTCCACCTGCGCTACCTGCTACATTATCCATAGGAGTGGTTAGGGCGTTCCACCTGTTAAACCAATCAGTGCGTCAGCAGCCATTGCCTTTAAGAGCAGGTTGTGCTACCAGCTAACTGCTATGGAGCGTCTTTTCATCCAGATCAGAGCAGCTCTCATGTGCAGCTCTTCTGGGACTCTGTTGTAGAGCTTCCTCCTCTTCCTTCCTCCTCCTCCTCTGCACTGATATATACATAAAGATATTTTTACAGACAATTCCTATCGGCTACCTGAAAGTCCCAGATAGTTGGTGCGCTCCCAGTATGTCTATGGTTTAACTGGTGAGCAAGCCGTTTAAGACGATCTCTGCCATTTTCTCAGGGGTTCAACTGAGGCCAAATCACGCTTTTTACACAAGAGTTAATTCCAGAGGTAGAGCCGTTTGTGCACGTCCACATGTGACCAGCTGGACGCACATTGATGCCATTTGGGCGCACTCTTGTACGCGTCGACATGGGTTGCAGGCGGTCAGACCACCCGCTACCTGCAACTCTAAACCCGGGATCACAAGATACAGAGTTTGCGGAAAGGGCAAAAGACACGCCCATTGCCACACCTACAACGTGAGTAAGGGAGTCGGCATAACGGGTAGAGGCTTTAGCAAGCGGAAGATTGCATTAGCGATTAGTGGAGGTTCCTATACCCGCAATTTGCGGGTAGCAGCTAGCAGGAAGTGTACGATCGGGGCCTTACTCTCTGAAGTTGTGGGTTTCACCAAGTTCATATCAGATGACTGATAGAATACCGAATGTCATACGGCTGGCTTTCAGAAAAAAAAGGTCATTAACCATGTTTCTGCAAAGGTTTTTCACAAAACTTGAGCAATATTTTTGAAACGTAGATAAAGCTTGTGTTACTGGGAATGACTGCATCTCCATTAACGTGATTGTTGTGCAACAAAGTTGTGTTTTTTCCACTCAGAGTAAATCCTTCCAAGAATAATGGGAATGAAAGTCGAGAACCTGTTTAATTTCGGCAGGTTAAATTCTATTTCCAGGTTTCTTTATTTTTTTATCCCAAAAAGATATAGATGTTTGTGATGAGATGTTGCAAGGCAGTTCGCTTATACTTGGAGATGGACCCATCTGAGGTGTTTCTGGGGGGGTCAATGTCCATGATTTCACAAAGAAGCAGAGGATTCAAACTTTTGTTTGACTCACACTACTCTGAGTTATGTGAGATAGTAACTCATTTGGTTGCACCTGCTGCATCACGCCTAAAGGAGGCAGTTCCTATAGAACATGAATGTTACCCAAAGATGTGGAAATAAAGTGATTCCACTGCAGTTTTATGAAAAATTGGTGTTAGCTTTTTCAGATATATACGGGAGTTTTTGCAAGAATTTTTCATCATACCTTATTTTAGTCACAATTTCAATTTGTGCCATTTCAGGGGTAATGGAAAGGCACTTTCTTATGGAGCGATAGGAGTGCCACATTAATAAATAAATAAATAAATAAATAAATGTGGAAATAAAAAGAGAAATAAATAAATAAATAAACAGATAAATGTGGAAATATAAAGAGAAATAAATATATAAATAAATATATGTGGAAATATAAAGAGAAATAAATAAATATATGTGGAAATATAAAAGGAAATAAATAAATCATGTGGAAATATAAAGGGAAATAAATAAATAAATCTGGAAATGTAAAGAGAAATAAATAAATGAAAAGGAAAATCATCTTTAATTTTCGTATTGCATTTGCTTTTCCTTTTTGGCACTCCTGTGACACAAGGATAAAGCAATGACAAAACGCTTGGTGGACTTAGCTGTCAATCAAATGGCTCTGGGTGGGGCTTCCTGTCCAGGATGGATAGTTGTTCCCTGATCACTGGATTTCTGCCTGGCGGTATCATACATAGACATATATAGAGATACGCCGTTTGGCTGTTTGGAAGGAGAAATGCGGCCGTCATCTTGGACCGGTCATTCTCTGGGATTATAACCGTAGTAATTACCGTACGTCGATCGCAGCACAAGAGAGAACATGCCTGAACATTGTGATTCAAAGGGAGATGGATCATCTTCAACAAAATCTTAAACAAGGTGTACCATGTCTCCTCTCATAAACCTTCAGGTTGTGACTGTGATGGAAGTCTTTGACTCATCTGCTTTAACATAAGATGCTAATAAGGAGAATAGCAAAAATGAATGTCAATTCAGTCAATAGCATAATGAAATAAACAATAAAAAAATAGGGAAAAGAGCAATAATAATCAGTTCAAGCAAAATATAACAGCATGAAGACTAGCCTACATTAAGGAGATAGCAGTAGGCTTGAACAGCAATGTCAAATTAATAAAAAGCCTAATGAAATGAATAAAACTATACAAACCATAAGGCATTAAAGTGCTAAATGAACTAAGTCCATGTTGTAGCCTAAGTCTTTAGACCCTCTTAAAAGACCCTACTTAAAAGGCTACTAGCCTATAACAGGAACGGAGATATTCATTATATACTGCTCACTACAATATTAAAATACGCCAAACCATGTGTCATGTATAAAGCTACATTTATGACCTTTGCAGCAAAAGAAAAAATAAACGGTGAAAATCAGTTCGTTTCGTGAGGTATGATTAAATACATTGACGGCACACCTGCCAAACAAATAACACTGAGCGGAGCGGGTGACCGGTCAAATGGCGGCCCCAAATCTCGTCAGCGCCAGTAGGGAGTAGCGTTCGTGCGGGTCTATCTCTATATATGTCTATGATACCGCCAGGCAGAAATCCAGTGATCAGGAACGACTATCTTGGACAGGAAGCCCCACCCAGAGCCATTTGATTGACAGCTCAGTCCAAGCGTTTTGTCATTGCTTTATCCTTGTGTCACAGGATGCCAAAAAGGAAAAGCAAATGCAATCTGCCTATTTATTTATTCTCTTTATATTTCATTTATTTTTATTTCTTTATATTTCCACATATATTTATTTATTATATTTATATATTTATTTCTCTGTATATTTCCACATATATTCATTTATTTATTTATTTATTTCTCTTTATATTTCCACATTTATTTATTTATTTATTAATGTGGCACTCCTATCGCTCCATACTTTCTGGTTACCTAAACTGAGAAACTCTGGAAGACCTGCTTGTGGTGGTACTTTGAGCTTTCGACTCAAGTGTAGTTGGGGGGTGTGGGGCAGTGGCTCAGGGAAGGACTCAAGTGCCAGAAAGGACTAAAATATCACAGCTGCACCAGGTCTCTAATTAGTTCTTTCCTTTATTTTCTGTTTATGTATTAGCATGCCAGGACAAGAGAGGACAAGAGCCATTTTTGAAACTACATTAGTGCACATGCAATGTACAGTTTATGGAAAAAATTATTAGACCACCCTTGTTTTCTTCAGTTTCTTGTTCATTTTAATGCCTGGTACAACTAAAGGTACATTTGTTTGGACAAACATGACGATAACCACAAAGATTGCTCATAAGAGTTTTATTTAAGAGCTGATATATTACCATTTTCCATGGTTTTCTTGATTATAACCTAAATAATAGTTTTTACATCAATAGCTATGGCGTTGTACTGCCAAAAACACTGCTTTTATGCATTCAGTGTTTTCTTTTCTGTCTGTTTTAGTCACATGATGACGTTTAGTGGTACCAGGTATTAAAATGAACAAGAAAGTGAAGAAAAAATGGTGGTCTAATAATTTTTTCCATGACTGTATATACAGTATGTACTGCAAACTGGTCTGGCAGTTGTCATTTGTACGAAGTATGCCACTGTAAAAGTGAGTATGCTACGACACAACTAGAAGCCAGTCAAGACTGCTATGAACAGCTTCTGCTTTAGTGGCCCATTGCATTATGGGTTACAGTCTGTAGGGTAGAGTGATCTGTTGGACTAGATCTAGAAACTGTTGCGAAAGTTAAACGCCATCCAGATATTTTTTGGATGCTTCAGATTGCGGGATTACTCTCAACTTGCATGTTGTGTGCTACATTTTGGCAAAGTCAGTACACACTATTCATGTAGCTTTCAGTTTCAAAAACGGTCAAGACGAGCAACTGTCACTGGTGTTGGCATTTTGCCAAGCCAACCCAATGTTAAACTAACACCAAATCAATATGCAGAATGCGATTATCCTTTGTGGCAACCCATTCAAGTGGACAAAAAAAGTACCAGCTTTATGTGCTGGAACAAGAACTCTCAGTTCTTGGAGATACACAACTTTTCTGAAATTGGCTGTTCCAAGAGTTTTACTTTAAGTTATTCTAGTGTAAGTTTGTTTCATCTGTCTGAACAGGGTACGAACTGTACTTGCTACTAACTTCAGGACAGCTTTATTTACCTGAAGTACAACACTTCACAGGTTAAATATAAACTATGAAGCAGGTAAACATCACAAGAGAAATTATATTCTGTTTGTTGACTGTAGCCGGCAGATGAAGATGGAGACCAAGACCAGAGCAGATTTCAAGCTTTGTGTGAAAGTAACATCTTGTTTTCAGCTTCTCTTTGGGTTTCACGTTTTCTTTTTTGTTTTTATGTTGAAAAATAGACAAATGCAAAGCAGTGATTAACAGGAAGGTTCACGAAGTCACCTTTGAGATTTGGTGACGTGGCTCCGGTGTTGCTGGAATAGATTTTGCATCATCGCGGAGAGTTTGGAGTCATACAAGTAGGGAGGGACGGAGGCAATACCCAGCATGCCGTGGGACTCACCTGCTTCATCTGTGATGTTGCAGAAATGACTTTATCATACTGGGTTGATTCCAAGCAGGCCAACTGTTTCAGTAAATGTTCAGCTGACAGTCCAAAACCGTGGCTGTTCAAGAGATTCTGTTACAATCAGACCCTTTTCTACTCGGTGTTTGTTGGAGTGAAATAGTTTTACATCACATCACAAAAAATAACTCAGTCTGGTTGGTTTTTCTGGCTGTGTATAGAAATATGCAGTATTTGATTATTTGGTCTTAAAGCACAATGGTCTTATTTAGAGATGTGGCAAAGGCTTTAAATCTTAAATTGACCTGCAGATGTTTTGCCTTTTTACTGAAAGTCATGCACAGACATGGATAACCCCCTTCACCCCTGTTTTCAATTATTAAAGTTTTGTATGTGAATTATTTTGATCATTTAGAGCAGTGATTCCCAAAGTGTGGGCCACGGCCCCCTGGTGGGCCGTCGAGGTACTGCAGGTGGGCCGTGAGAGGTCATAAAAAATAAAACAAATGTTTTAAATCCTCAATTTTTAAAAATATGTTTTGA
The DNA here is from genome assembly GCA_018398805.1 of Hirundichthys speculiger. Classification (NCBI taxonomy): domain Eukaryota; kingdom Metazoa; phylum Chordata; class Actinopteri; order Beloniformes; family Exocoetidae; genus Hirundichthys; species Hirundichthys speculiger. Next base: position 17,473 of record JAGFBZ010002300.1, on the reverse strand, counting down.
AATAACTGTAAAACATTGATTACGTGATTTGAAAAAATATTTAGAAAAAATAAGAGAAACCATGTTATTCTGCTGTAATCCATGAAAAGTGACGTTAATATTGAACTGTAGCTTTTAGTCTTGTATGTTGATCAATATGGTGTCTAAAGGTTTGCATGGGCCACAGATATTTTTCACATTTCAAATTGGGCCTTGGTATTCTGAAGTTTGGGAATGGCTGATTTAGAGTACAGAAGCACAAAATAGTCAGTATACAAAACTGTCATCTCTTGTTTTCATGTGATGACAGCGCTTTTGGATTCTTTTCTTTCCTCAGTGTACGCAGCTGTCTTGGCTCACGTTGATGGTAAACAGCTTCGAGTCATGAGCATATTTGGGTCATCTGCCACTGGACCGCACAAAACTGAGACTGACTGTAAAGCAAGGACCACCTGACATCAGCTGCCTACAAGAACATTCGCTCAAGCAACAAAAGCAGGAAAGATCATGGAAGATCAAACGTAACATGTAACATGTCACTCATATCTGCCTAAATAAAAACTGATTTCAGGTATGAAGGTCTTCTTCATGTGAAATAGTGTAGGACATTAAACTCTTAAAACCAGACAGAGAGAACGAGATTTTACTGGTCTTGCAAAGTTAAATTCAAATCTCATTCTTCTGGTGATGTATTTTTGGATTATTCCCTTTAAAGGAGACAAACCAAAAAACAAATGAAATATTAGTTAACTTGTGACATGTTTTGGTCAAAATACAGCAGATATTCTGTACAAAAGCCTCCTTTTCAAGTATGTCTTAACAACTCAGTTCACAGTCCTTTTTAGGGGGTGGGGTTAGTCACATGACTCCACCCCTTCTCCTGCAGGACATGCCTCTTAATTTAGCAAGAGATGACATGACTGAGTGATCAGAACACACCCTCTTTAAGTTCATGGACTTTAAGGGAATGGAAACGATATTATAGTGCAAATGGAACACTTTATTTCTGAAATTAGCTTGTCCTCACTGTTTTAAGATCCTTCAGAGGGTTCACCTCTCAAACTCAGAGTCTTCTTTTTCTTTGTAGATACATTATTACTTCATAATGAAGCAGTTCTGTTTAGTTTGCCGCATCTTTTCCTGACTCTGTTTTTGTTGATGAATAAACAGTCCTGCGGGTGGCAGGTGTCCCGCTGGTTGCTTTACAGTCACTCTCAGGCTAAATGGTTCCAACGCAGCTGATCTAAATATGAACATGAAGCCTGGTTGTTTACTCGGACACGGACCAACACCGCTATGTACATCGAGGAGTGGAAAGAATCCAGAAGTGTCCTCCTCCTTATCACATGCAAACAAAAGGCTCCAACAAAACTCCCTGCAATAACAGGCTGCCAGAGTACACCATGTCCGGCATGTTGATGAGCGCTGGAGTTCTGGAAGTCGTCTTACGTGTGATGTTTTTCACAGAGAGCAGGCGACGTCTGAGCTGAATCATTCAGATATGCAACGTGATGTAACAATGAAACCAAACCAGGAGGAAGCTGCATGGTGAATGAAAAGATTGTTGGAATATTAAAAAACACTGCAAGTTGAGATTTCATTTAAATTTCTATTCATGTATGAACAAAATAAACCAGTGCAGTGTGATGAGAGAGAATGATAGTGCAGCTACTGGTGAAAATATCCAGTTGCTGATAAATGGTTGAAACAGTTGGCCGAAGGTAAGGGAAAAGTGAATAAATAGTGTTTTGATACTGGATGAAAGCAGTAGCATATTAGAAAATGCAAATTTGCCCAAATACTGACTTTAGCATTAATTAAGTTATAATAACAATAATATCTTTACCTAAATGAATGACGTTTAATATCAGTCATAAATGTAGACGTTTAAGGTGGTAAACAACCCAGCTTTGCACAGTCCTATCCATCACTGACCTTTGATCTACACTTGCCACGTTTACCACCATGACAACAATACAACTGCCAGCATCCAAGCCTGTGTGTGTTCGTGTGTGTGTGTGTGCGTGTGTTGTGTGTGTGTTGTGTATGTGTGGCTGCAGCACTGTTTCACCTTAGCTGTCAGCAGAGGCCACACTGCTAAGTACTGCATAAACAGCTGTTTGTGATGACAGCAAAATAGCCACTGTTACACATGAGCAAGTCTGAAAAGAAGATGGATTTTACTTGTACTGTAATTTCAGTGGGTTTTCCTGTGTTTCTTTTCTTTTTAAGTTAGAAGGGGCATACCATGGAAGGAAGAGATAGTTAACAAAAACATACATTTGGGTGTTCCCAGTGGCTATCAACTTAAAAACCCACACGAGACAACCCTGTTTCTTAGTTTGGGGTCACGTAAGCCTGAATAAATGCCCATGAGCCATTCAGATTTACAGGAGAGCTCTGATATTACAAAACCAGATAGAAGTAGACTTGTCCAGTTTCCCCATCCTTATCCCCACCCAGCTGTACATCATTTCCTGTTCTTAGGAGTGTAGTGCAAAGCAACACACCTGATTCAAATGAATGACTCACCATCAGCTTGTCATCAAGGTCTGCACAAGACTGTTATCGACCCATTAATTTGAATCAGGTGTGCTCAAGCAGGGAAACCTCTAAGACTTGCAGGACACCGGCCCTCGAGGACTGGATTTGCCCACCCCTGCTTTAAAGCCACCCTATGTAGTAATACCACAGCTGACCACATGGGGACAGCACATGTGTGAAAGTTTATGTGTCAGCCCCTGACATAAGAGGCTACAAATGTCACCTCCACTGGGACCAGGGACGGACTGGGAGTAAAAAACGGCCCTGGACTCCCACCTCCCAAGTAGGCCCACCAATAACAAAAATGAGCATAAACATTGTCTTTTATACTGCTATTTTACAGCATCTTTTCAAAAGATTTTCTAGTGGCCTTTATTGGATAGAGAGAAAGCAATGGCAAAAAGGGACAAGAACATATTACAACTAGGGATGCGCGCGATTAGTCGTCTAAACGATTAAACGTCCGCCCACTTTCTAGTCGGCACCAGAAATATTAGTCGTTTAAACCAATTTGTGTTTTATTCATGTACAAGGCTGCTTAACTGTCATACAGCCGCCCGCCACTAGTCGGGGCTACAGAGCCGTCAGACAGCAGCCCCCTCCCCGCAGAAATGCTCGAGTAGACTGGAGTTTAAAACGGCACGGTGGGAAACCAGCACGGTTTGGCGGTACTTTAATCTAGAAAATAAAAACAAGGTAGTATGTAGACTGTGTGAGAAACAACTGGCATACAATCACTCGACTGGAGCAATGTGCAACCACATTCGACTCAAGCATTTGGATGTTAATCTGCACGACACGACGGCTGCTGATGCTAGCGGTGCTGATGCTAGCGGTGCTAGCCACACTCAGGTTTGACATTGTTTACCCGGAGACGGTGTTCTCCCGTCCGGTCTGAGAAATCCAATATGGTTTTTGAACATTGTTAAAGAACTCTTGTTACACACAATATTTTTTGGGACAATGTTTCAAATTCTGTTTCGACGTTTCAATAAATTGTGTTAAATTTTCACTGTTTTCTGAGTGTTTTCCTTTTTTTTAGACTAGTCGACTAGTCTTAATTAAAATTTTTGTTTAGTCGGCAGGGAAATTATTCACGAGGAACATCTCTAATTGCAACACAGGAAATTGAACACACAGACCACTATATGAGAGTTCACCCACTTAACCACCTAGCAAATACTATTGTAGGATCCTGGCATTACACTGATTTTTTTTACAATTAAATTGCCCCATGCAGTGCTGCTGTTGTTAGTTAGGGTACCATTCAACCAATCATCCTTCAAACAACATTTTTAGCCTGTTCCACAAACATTACACCACCACACACCACAAAAGAGAAGACAAAGATAAATAGTGACTAAATGGGAAATACTTCTCCTCCTCAAACTTACTTGGCTTTCTTTAGTTTTATACATAGTTTTGCTGACAGACACTAACGTTAGTCTGCTTTGTTGGTTTTTAGGCCTATATCTGATAAATGATCGTCTTAGCGCCCCCTGCTGTTAGTAGATAGACTGAATTTTTTTGGTTATTGAACAGGGCCGACAGCTGTAGACGGGACGGCCGTTCTGGACTTTTCCAGAATCCACAGATTACCAGTCCACCCCTGACTGGGACCAAGTGGTGTCACGTGCTGGACCGTCCCCACTCAGTAGTACAGCATTGTCAGAGGCTCTTGGGCTCTTCTGTTAACGCAGCAGATCTGTATGCCCCCATGTGGTCAGATGTGGTACTGTTACATAGAATCACTTTCAAAGGCACGGTTGTGGTGTGTCTTTATGGTATTTTGACCAAAACACAGATTTCACCAAAACCTAAAGAAACTGCATCAATATGTTTTAAAAGATAAAAGGACATAATACCATATGTGCTCTTTAATATGTTAAGATTACTTAATCACTTTTTCTACATGGTTCATGAAAACAGAATGTGCAGAATTCGCTACACGCAATATGTGACGTTGATCTATGAGTGGGAAAACTATACTTGTCATTTTAACACATTTGTTCATAAGTGTACTCATTATCCTTTTGTGTGGATTAATGACAGGAGCACCAGAAAAACAGCCACTCTTACTATTTTACTACGCTAAGCTGAACAAATAAACAGGGAAAACTGCAAACACCTCACTTGTTCTTGCCCATATTTGCAGAAATTAGCGTATCTGTCGTCAGAAAATAACGCCTTTCCTGAGTGGGAGAGATGCTATTAAAGTGATTTTTGTCACGTCTCCTTAGTTTGTGTTTTTCTGGGCCACCTTCTGATGAGTATAAATGCTCATATTCAGAGTTTTCCCTCATGCTTAAATGTAGAGATAAAACCAACTGCACCTCAGACTTTCAGAAATCATGGATTTAAAATTGTTGCTGTAAAATATTAACTATTGATCTGTGAGTACTTCTACAGCCTGTTCTGTTGAGCGGGCATTTACATTTATCACTATCAAAAACACTATCAGCAATGTCGTCTTCAAAGCTACAAGTTTTTTTCCCTCAACATGATTTAACTTGATGTTGTTTTTCATGAGTGTAAAGTTACTCAGATTGAATCAATAAACATCACAGGTTTTACAGGAGACATATTTGGTACCGTTTCTATTTTTCCAAAAGTTGGCCCAGTCTCCTGAGATATTGATGCAATTTTTTTATGATATTTTGGTCAAACTACCCTCTTTTGAAACCTGCTGCCACTTTCACACAGATGTTGCGGTATAAAGATGTGCCAGAGACCCTCCTCCTTCTGCTTCCATCTGCAAATTCACAATGAAAGCACAGAAGAAAAGATTGCATCTATTCCTACTTCCCAAGGTGGAACGGTGGCGTTAGATCATTTCACCTCTAAAGACACTACAGAAGCAGAACGGACAGAGGGAAGGGGATTTAAGTCACAGCTTTGTGCAAAACACAGTGTGAAACGGGGCACAAATAAAGATGGAGATGCTGCCTCTGCATTGATCTGGCTCTGTGATGTCACGTTACCATGGAAATCTGAGTCAGGCACACAAATGATTCAGACAAACAAAATGAGAGATTATGTTTTGTCAGAGTTTTTAAGTTGGGTGTCACTTCAGTTCAGACAACATGATACAGGTTCTAAAAGCACAAATGCAGTTACCAACAAATAATGTTATGCAAATGCAGAAATAATTGAATAAAACATTGGGATTATGAACTAATATTAATGCAAAATGACATTCTGCCACTGTGGACATGTTAAAGGTGAGTCCTCCCTGCAGAGCCTCAGCTGGGTTGGGCTCCAGCTCCCCGACGCCCTCTGCTGGATAAAACTGGGATGGCTAATAGATCATGGATTACCTTCTTTGTCACTGTCTATTTTAAGCAAATGTCTTTGAACCTGGCATGATTCCAAGAAATTGCACATGAATTATTTAATTTTAACATAGTTGGTTTGTGTGTTATGCAATGTATACACTGGTTGACATGGTGGCCCTTTGCAAGCAAGAGTGCACCCCCAAAGGCCAATACCCATGTGATGAAACTGTATTTGAGCTTTGCTTTCTTTTGATGCAGGAACAAGGTTGGGATGCTCCTAAGGGTGCATTTTCTGCTGCTTAACTGTAGACCTTATTGAGAGCTGAAGTTCTGATGAATATCTAAGTGTGGACAACTGGACCTGAGCTCTGAGTAGTAGACTGAATCATTTCAGACTCTGTAAAGGCTACACAATGAAAGCAGTATTCAAACAGACTTTGGTTAATGCGATACCTGTACAAATTGTCTAACTAACTTGTACTAAAAAGTAGCATTTAAAAACGGGAAAAAAAATAACATACATATACACTCACATATCTTTTTTTCCCCAATGGGTCTAGTAATTTATTTTACTCAAAGTAAAATAAATAACTTTGAGTGGGAAATCCATCAATACATTTTGTTTGAGTGGCAGCACATTTTAGTTACTGGTAATATACAAAAAAATTAAACATGTATTTTGAAAGTAAATACTTTATGTTTAACTTTTTGGTGATCATAGGTCTCATCTTATTACCTCATCCCTGTTTCAGAGAAGATAAACTTCTAAATATTTTTCACTTCAATTTTAAGCGGTCAAATACTTCTTACCAATGTTAATTTGTTTAAGATGTAAAAGGCAGAATTTCTGTGTTGAAACAGGGGAATAATGAATAGGTTCAAACAAATAATATCCTACTGGGTGACATGTTTAGTTGTAAATGTTTAAAGACTGAAATGCAGATAATCTAATGTGTATCTTACTTTTCACCAAAGTTATCAAACACAAGGTAAACAAGTCATTTCACCAATATAAGTCAAATTATTTTCAGACTGGTTTATAAAAATGCTGAAAGGAATATACTAATTACTGTGTCCTGTGGTAACACTTTGCAGGTATTGTATGTTTCATTGAATATTCCTTTAAAGGTGGTGTAGGTGTTCTTTGAAAAAATGGTTCCAGCAATCCAACTCAAGTGAGATTTTGAAAATATACACTCCCTCCCTCCTCCCAAAGGCTCCGCCTCCTCCTCTTCAGCTCACCCCTCGAAACCACGCCTTCACACGATTCACGACTACATGAACCACAGGGAGGGAGGGAGGGGTGGGGGGGAGTGCATTGATATTTGATGGACGCATTATGCAGCCAATCAAAATAGTGATGATCACTATTTTGATTGGTCAGAGTTTTTCTCTGATTATAACCTCTAGACTGGACCAAAATGTTTCGTTTTTTTTGCAAACATTTTATTTCACTGGGTGCAATGGGAATGTGAAAAGGTTTTCAGGCAATATTGTAAAAAGTGTTGCAAAAAAACAACACCTACCCCACCTTTAACTTGCTGAACTGATAAAAAAAAAAAAAAAAAGATCACACACAAATTAAATAGAACTGCTTTTTTTTTTTATAACAAAGCATGGATTTTCAATTTCTGTAAAACACTAACCCACAAAACACTTTTGCTTGGCTAGATAAAAGAACTTTAAATAGCCTTTATAATACAAAATGCAAGAAAAATATAACAAATACTTAATAATATCATACCAATAGGTGGTTTTATGAAAATAAATATAAAACCTGAACAAATTGTATCACAAACTTGTACCAAAACATAGCATTTAGAAAAAGAAAAAAAAATAACAATGTGTATAACCACATCCATATTCAATGAATTTGCAATGGGTCTGCTAAATGAAATAAATGTTGCAGAACTGTAAACATACTGCGTGTGGAAATGTATTACTGTGAACACGTTTACAAAAAAAAAAAAAAATCACATTAAATTTAACATGTACAGTCACAAAAACAGTGTAGTGCTACAGGAACAATAACATTTCTAAAACTGAATGGTTATTTCCTCATCAATAGCTTAACGTAATCATTGTGTTTTGTCCCTCATTTGTAAATGTTTGTGCAGTCGGGGAGCTGTAGAAACATTCCACAGGTGCGACCAATTAGCCGTCTAGTTAAATCAGACATTAAACTCCACAGTGACACTGTCAGACGCAATCAAATCTGACCCTGTCCAGAATCTCAGAAACCTCCCAAGTTTTACTTCATCAAGTTCTCGGATATACCTTCTAAGATGATGTTAAACATCCTTTTGCTTTTGTACGTGCTCACGGTAGCCGGGAATTAGTTTTCCTGTCAGTTCTGTCACGGGTGAATCTAGGCTATTGAAAATTCCCTCGTGGCTAGAGCCTTCAGAGAGGGCTGCACCTGCCATGTTGCCTATGTCTGTTCTGTGTTCGCAGCTTCCCTAACTCTTTAGCTTAGTAACACCTAGCTCGCCTGACGTTGGTCCTGGCATAGCCTAATCAGTTTCACTTAGCTTGCCTTAACCTAGCTTACTTAGTGATGGAACTAGCCTAGTTAGCCTCGACTAGCACTTAGCCTCCTAGCTTAGCTATCTAGCTTTAGCCTAACATAGCTTAGTTAGCGACAGAACTAGCCTAGTTAGCTTTGGTTAGTACTTAGCCTCCTAGCTTAGCCTAACCTAACTTAGTTAGCGATGAAACTAGCTTAGTTAGCTTCGGTTAGCACTTAGCCTCCTAGCTTAGCCACCTAGCTTAGCCTGACCTAGCTTAGCCTAAACTAACTTAGATAGCTACAACTGGCCTAGCTAGCTTGGTTAGCATTTAGCTTGGGTTGAGGGCTAGCTGAGCTTCTCCGACTAACCTTTGGCCTGTACTGACCCCTGGTGGTCACGCCACAGTCCTGCAGCTCACTGTGGGTTTTAAATTATCACTCCTGTTAGGTGGGCTTCTTATAGAGTTTTGTCGGATCTTTGATCGGAATAGCCTTATTGAAAATAATTTATTCAACAGATAAGGGAAGATCTGTTGTCTTCTCAGCTCCCAAATGTTAATCTCATTCAATGTTCGTCGTCTGACGAGATGAAAAAGCCTTTACATTCCTAATTCATGTGGTCAGTGTCCATTTTATGTTGCAGCCCTACGAGCCGGGTCACAACTTAAATGGAAGTGGCACAACACTGATTACAAAAGTATTTTTGTATGTCGATTGTCATAATCATTATCCTTCAGCTCATATCTCCATCTCAAAATGAAACAGAAATCATAATATTCTCTACCTATTCATTTGCTTTCTAATTAACACCAGCAAGTAATGTATATTTCAGTTTTCCCTCAGGACTACAGCTCTGCAGCACCATGCAGTCATCTTCAGCTAACAGCTTCTTTTATATCTTTTTTTTATTTGTTTGTTTGTTTGTTTGTTGTGTATGTGTGTGTGTGTTTGTATCTTTCATTTCTATATTCCCTCTTTTTTTAATCAACTTTTGGAGATATACTCTCAGCAGTATAGAAATCGGATAAGTCTTTTCTACTCTTTCTCAGGATTAACTCCCTGTCTTTTCCTCTGTTATACAATATCTTGGTTTGTTTCCTCTCTGACAACACACACAAATTTAGTTCCTATGCAGTTTTTCTTCCATCCCTACAACCTTCTGTCCTCATTTGAAACTTTCCTTCACTTAGCAAGGGTTTTGTCTCCCCCTGGTGTTCATGGGTGGTACTGTAGTTGCATCTCTGGTGTTTCTCACATCTACCTCCTATTGTGCATGCAGTCTTGCTCCAGTCATCAAAAAAAAAAAAAAAGAAATCTCAGTGGCAGGTGTCATTCATGCTATTGTTTTGTTTTATTATATTATTTTATCTGGGAAATATTTGACATTATTAATAGATGATTTTAATGGGAGATGACTGATTAGTTTGACCTGCCCTGGTAAGTATTATTTGAAGGAATTAGCCACTGAAATTCTTTTGCTTACATGTCTTGGTGATGGTCTTGGCAAATGTGACTTGGGATATTACTTTAAATCATTTGATGTTGGAGCTATTTGGGTAGATAAATCAAGCTTTAATCCATTATAACTGCTCTCAATCCCAAAAGCACTATGTTATGTGATGCTATGGACAGTCTTTAAATTTTAGAATAACAACATTTCTTACTCCAGGTTTTTGGGGTACTGAATTTCAATTTAGGGGTGCTGAAGCGCCCCTAAAAAAGGGCTAGCCTTGCCCATGGTAACATATTATTGTACACAGCATCTTTTTATATTAAAGGAAGAGGGGAAGAACAGGGAGAGTCCTTAGGAGAAGAGGCTAGTGAAAGAAAGAAGAGACAGGAGTGCAGCATGCGGACCACCAGACAAAAACAGCAGGGACAGAAGAGAGTGCTTCAGATTTAGGGGACAAGGATACTGGGCCTAAACAACTAAAATAGCCTCAATACCCCCCTACTCAGTTTGGCACACAGAAAAGAGCCTTTCAGGAACAATGGTTCAAAATGTTCAGGTGGCTGGAATACTCAGCAAGACAAAATGCTGACTTTTTGCTTTCCTTGTAGGGTATTAAGCAAAAATCTCAGAAAGGATGCACTGGTTAATGATGGGATAAATAACTGGCAAAAGGAACTTAGCAAGTTTCAAAAATATGAAACAACACAATCTCATAAGAACAGTATGTTGTGTTGGAACAGCTACAGAGCAAGCCTGTCAAAAGGCAATGTTATTGAGAACAATGTTGCCAGATTGGGCGGTTTTCCGCCCAATTGGGCTACTTTTGATTTCATCTGGCGGGGAAAAAATGCATTGGGCGGGTATATACAAATTGGGCTGCTTTTGGCGTTTTTTTTTAATATTGTGAAAACTGCACAGCAAACTGTTGTTTTTAATAAATGGTTTTAAAAATAATACAAATACAAAATTCAGTATACATCACTCACTCGTATTATGGCCATTAGGATTAGGATATTATGGTCATCGCAGTGAGTTATTTGGTCGCTATAACAACGTGATGTTATATCAACAAAGTAAGTGTTGGTGCAATACCAAATGCGCCTTCCTGCGTCATTGGAAATGCTGCGCAAATTGGAGCTATTTAGTCCGACCTCTGTGATATGCGCGACAAACAGGCCAGGAGTTAAAGATCTGCCCACTGACTTTTTTCAGTGCACACACGACACCTTGGAGTGCCAGTGGAGAAGCGTTGCTTCAGCTGGCTTCTCAGGTGATCAGTCTATTGACGCATTTTGGCTGCAAGTGGAAGCATTCAAAGATGCTGCTGGAAACCAGTGCTTCAAAGAATTAGTCCTCGGTGTGATCAGACTTCTCACTCTGCCAATATCTAATGCTCACGTTGAGAGAGCGTTCTCCCAAGTGGCACTCCTGAAGGATGACGCAAGAAACCGCATGGGATTACGTCTCCTTTCCAGCCTCATGGATGTGCGCTCTGGCCTGAGCAGAAATGGATGGACGTCTGCCACCTTCAAACCTCCCCGCGAGTTGTTGGGGAGAATTGATTCATCCATGTATTAATTAGCCAGCTGACCTGGCTTCAAGTAACTGTACATAGTTCAATTTCAAAGTTCTTCAAATCAACTTCTGCAAATGAAAGACGCTGATTCTGCGTAAAGGTAAGATGATTTTTATTAGGCCTATTTACGCCATGACAGCTGTGTTAATTGTGCCACTTTTTAATGCATTTGACTGGCTTAAAATAACTTTTCACGGCGTTGTGAGCTTTGATCCATGTTAACTGTGTCATGCTGTAAACTGCGTCTTTCAGAACGCTGGTGGAGAGTGACTGTTCAAGTAAATATTTGTCTCCATAATCTTTTTACGTGCAAATAGGTGGTTACCACCGCTGTGGTTACCGTTGCTGTGTTAGGCATGGCACTGGGGTACATGAGGTGTTGGCAAGTTCTGTGATTGTTTTATTATGCACTTTTTGGTTGTGATTTGCTATCTGTAAAAAAAAAAAATATATAAACACCATGACACACTTTTCTCCAATCAGCCCAAAAACACTGGATGAGATCATTTGCCATCTGAAAACCACCACTTGCTGTCTTGATACCCTGCCAACAGGGTTTTTCAAGACTGTTTCAGGATGCATGGCCCCAAATATTTTACTGATTGTAAACACCTCCCTGATCTCAGGAGTCTTCCCTCAGACCCTGAAAACAGCCGTCATCAAGCCACTCCTGAAAAAGACCAGCTTAGATTCATCACTCATGAGCAGCTACAGACCGATATCAAACCTCCCCTTTCTGAGCAAGATTATAGAAAAAGCTGTTTTTCAACAATCTCCACAACTTCTTGATGCTAAATAACTGTTTTGATATCTACCAGTCAGGTTTTCGGCCACATCACAGCACTGAGACTGCTCTAGTTAAGGTCCTTAATGACATTCACTTGAACATAGATAGTGGAAACATCTCAGTCCTGGTACTACTGGATCTCAGTGCTGCATTTGACACGGTTGACCATAAAATCTTACTAAACCGGCTGAAAAACTGGGTAGAACTTTCTTGCACTGCATTGAATTGGTTTATGTCCTATCTAAAAGACAGGGACTACTTTGTGTCTATAGGTAACTATAAATCTGAGCAAACTAAAATAACCTGTGGAGTTCCTCAAGGATCCATCTTGGGGCCACTGCTGTTCAACATCTACATGCTCCCACTCGCTCAAATTATGAAAAACAACAAAATATGTTACCACAACTATGCTGATGACACACAAATCTACATAACCATCTTACCAGGAGACTACAGTCCAATCCAAACACTGATCAGATGCATTGATCAAATTAGAGACTGGATGTGTCAGAACTTCCTTAAGTTAAATGAAGACAAAACTGAAATAATAGTTTTTGGAGCCAAGGAAGAAAGATTAAAAGTCACCACTCAGCTTCAAAGAGCGAAGTTAGAAACCAAAAACAAAGCCAGAAATCTGGGTGTTGTTATGGACTCAGACCTAAACTTCAGTAGTCACATCAAGACAGTTGTGAAGTCAGCTTATTATCACTTAAAGAACATATCCAGGATTAAAGGACTGATGTCTCTGCAGGATTTAGAAAAACTTGTCCATGCATTTATCTTCAGTAGACTAGACTACTGTAACACTGTCCTGACAGGTCTCCCTAAAAAGACCATCAGACAGCTGCAGTTAGTCCAGAACGCTGCTGCTCGAGTCCTCACTAACACCAGGAAACTGGATCATATAACTCCAGTCCTCACTACCACCAGGAAACTGGATCATATAACTCCAGTCCTCACTAACACCAGGAAACTGGATCATATAACTCCAGTCCTCACTACCACCAGGAAACTGGATCATATAACTCCAGTCCTCACTAACACCAGGAAACTGGATCATATAACTCCAGTCCTCACTAACACCAGGAAACTGGATCATATAACTCCAGTCCTCACTACCACCAGGAAACTGGATCATATAACTCCAGTCCACACTAACACCAGGAAACTGGATCATATAACTCCAGTCCTCACTAACACCAGGAAACTGGATCATATAACTCCAGTCCTCAGATCTTTACACTGGCTTCCTGTTTGTCAAAGAATTGACTTCAAAATCCTGCTGTTAGTTTACAAAGCACTGAATGGTTTAGGGCCAAAATACATTCAGGATCTTCTGGTTGGTTCTGAACCCACCAGATCCCTCAGGTCATCAGGTTCAAGTCTACTTTCTGTTCTGTCAAATGACCCGGAGAGATCGTTGGAATCAGCTCAGCTTCTAATCAATAATCACTATTAACTCTGTGTGTTAAAGGAGAGACGGATGTGACATGAGGAGGCCAGAGTGGAGTAACAGAAAAAGTGGTAATTGATGTGATTTGGAATCAATCTATAAGCAATGACATGGGTGATTCAATAATTCAATGATCAGAACCGATGATTGATCAGAAAGATGTATTGTAGATGTATTCGGTATGATTTGGATCAGGACTGTGAGTCTCTGCTGCAGCGGCTGAGGTAAGCGACCGGAGGTCACTGTGTACCCAGGGGAATAAAAACAACGGCTAGGTTTATCAAAACAAGGGGGAGAGATCTTGCAGCAGCTGGGTGATGTAAGGTAAACACAAGCCAGTTCTAGTCTAAACAAGTGAAGTAACAGAAGAAGAGGTGATTTACGTGATTTGTAAGCAATTCCTAATCAATGAAATGTATGAAATGTGTGTGTGATTAGTCAAGGATCAGAAACGAAATGTATTAGTAATTTTGGTAATAGATCTGTGTTAGTTAGGGAAAACCTATTTTTGTTGGGTCAAAAACGGACAGAGACAGAGCGGAGCGCATGTTCCTCTCTGGAATGTCAACAGGGCAGGAGAGAGGGCGTAAGTGTAAACATAAGTTACTTCGGCATACACAACACTGGGGCCAGGTGTCTGGGTCAAATGACGATGTCATCCGCTCAGCTCAGAAGTGGCCTTGGCTAAGTGGCAGATCATTTACTGAATTCTGTTATTAAACACGAACCAATGAATCAATCAGTTAATGTAACGTTGGAACATACATTGATAAGTAGATCGTTAGAAAAAGGGTTAGCGTTAGCTGATAAGCTTTAGCTTAACGGGCTGTATAGCCACGTAAACAAGGTAACCTTGGGGTGGTGGTGCCATGATGTCATGATGATTAAGGTGAACGCCCTGCCAAGCTGTAAACATGTGAAGTCATTGTGGGATGTGTGTTATGCATGATTATGTAAAATTATGCACGCCTCTGTATATGTGAATAAACCAATCAGAAGTGTCATGTGAGTTTGAGGGAAATTATGTATGCATATGCAAAGGTGAGAGAACCAATCAGATGAAGGCTGGTGCAGGGCGAGCAAGGAGAGAGAGAGCGCATAAAAAGAGAAGGCAGAAGGACTCTGGGTGGATTCCTGGAGCGATTTTCAGACGAAGAAGGACTAGCTGAAACCTGGACGAGCGACCCCCATCCGAAGGATTAACTGGAAGGATTTATTACTTCAAGAAAAGAAGACAGAAAGACGCTTGGAACAGGATCTACGGATTTTTCCCAATTCTTGAAGGAATAATTGGAGCCTTTTTGGTTAGCCTAGCTCACCGCTAGTAAGGAGGAGGGGGGGGGCCAACCAGGGTTCCCCGGGGGCCTGACCAGGCGCTCTCTCTCTCCACCCTGCCCAGCGGCCTTGAACCCGCATACTGGCCACATGCGTCTCTCAGCCTGTCCTTGGACCAACCAGATGAACTGATTCGTAAGCCACAGCTTTAATTTGCCTCTGTATGTAGAATTATAAATTGTATGACCAATCAATGCTGTTGCTTAACCTTGCTAATCTGCTTTAATAAATATAAAAACTGTCATAAGACGTCGTTGTGGACATTACGTCTGTATTCAGAATTTTGAAGACTTGTTTATGCCTCTGCACTAACACACAGGTTCTTATGGGTTATTTTTAGCCACATTTTTGTCAAATTGTCCCTGAGGCTCGCTGTCCGAGCCGCTAAAGTTTCCTAGCCTGTAACAAGAGCCCAGATCGTGAGAGAAGAGCTGCCGTTAACAGACGTGACCGATAGCTGGACTTCGAGCCCCCCGGCTATTCCTCTGAAGGACAGTTATTGGAGTGAGCGGGGCATACGTTTGGAAGTAGGCAGTGAGAGCTAGGCGTATCTTCTCGACACCAGCTTAAATAAGTTGAGGAAATCTAGTGAGGAACCTCTCCTAGACCGCAACTTCTTACCCGTAGGATGGAGAGCTGGTCCCGGTGACAGACTCTGCTAGTCAGAGACTGAACCAAAACTGGGGGGATTTTACATTTGGCGCCCGAACAGGGACTTGAAGAAGTGAATTTCAGGTCCAACCGATTTGGACCCCCGGATAAAAGTGTGCAGCAGGAGGGAGCCTGCGCAGGCACAGAAGATCGACTCCCCCGTGAGGACAGCGAGGGAAGCCGAGCCCGCAGTAATTGCAGGGAGCAAGCGGGATTGAAGAGGAGCGAAGGTCGACGGAGAATTTCTAGAGGAAATCCCAAGACTGCGTGGAATAGCCAACCAGTCTGAAACTCATCCCTGACCCGATTTGGTACCTAGGGAGGCTTTGAGGGACAGACGACTTGATCAGACAAAGACAGAAAAGAATGGCGACAGAACAGAAGAACTCAAGCCCAGAAGAGGATGACCCAGGTTTGGGACCGAGCACTGCAGGGACCAAGCCACATGGGACGGCCTCACCAGTTGGGACGGCCGATGAGGCGAACGAGGAAAGAGATTTAGGGTTTTGTTTCTATGGAGGTGGCGTGGCGTTGTGGGACCAGACCGTACGCCAATGGCTGGGGGGTGAGCTGGGGGTAGATTCAGACTCCCTGCGAGACATGGTGGACGGAGCCCTACAGGGGCGCCCAGACTATACGTATGCCCTACCCGGCCTGGGCGGATGCGAGTAATGGTCCTGGTCCACCCTCTTAAAGTGAACAAAGCAGCCGATGTTGGAGTGATGATGAAATGGTGGGGCCAGATACTCAGGTCCTGGAGGCAGGAAGGACCCATAGGGGCTGTGGTGAGCCCCGCCTGCCAATACGATGGGATTGTGAAACTATAACCCAGACTGCAGGCTTGGATTGTGTCCTGGTAAAAACTAACTCTAGAGCAGCCTCTTGTCACCGTGAGAATAGAGAGACGGCAGAGGAGCTGAAGAGACAAGCCAGGAGTACCGAGATAGGTTAGCCCAGGGCTCAGGGCAGAGCGAGTTCTTAGGTAGCGACCTTGAGGAAGTAGAAGAGGGATCTGAGGTGCAGAGCTACGCTCCGAGCCCGCACCTAACCCGAGGGACGTCGGGACGGTGGATACAGGAGGGGCTGAAGACTCGCCCGAAATGACCCAGGATCTGCCAGAAATGGCCCGGAGTCCGACGAAGGAAAAGGAACCAACTGAACCAAGCCTCAGCTCGGAGGGAGAGTTGGAGGAACGGCAGAGGCTGCCTGAATTTGTAGGCCCCCGTCCACACCATTGATACGGGTTTGTGTAGAAGGCATGAACCGGGATTTGCGCCAGATGCAGCTCGGGGATGGACCTAGCCGAGGAGATAAAGAGGAGAAGGACAGGGGTGGTGATGAGCTCTGGCAAAGGAAGCGGACCGTAAAAACTGAGAGGCACTCATCCGAATCACCGCCACCAAAAGGACGACTAGAAAAGACGGCAGAGGAATCCCCAGGGTTGAAACAAAGGCGTGTCCCCCCAACTTGGCCCTCCTTTTCCCCTATAGAAGGGATCGCCCCGGACCTTGAAATGGTGCCCCCGGAGGCGAAAAGAGTGACCCTGAGGAATGGAGCCCGGGCCTATAGCTACATAGGGAGCATCGGGGGGGTCAGCAGTGATGCCCTGATAATCTTTACCGATGCTAAAGGGGAGGCCCACCATGCTGAGGTGAGAGATCAGCTATGGAAGGCCGGAGAGGGCTATAGGCAGGAAGTCAGGCGACTCAATATAACCCGGACGGGGGTAGGCATGGCAAGTGGGGGACATCTGCCCCCCGATAGTTCATGTGAGAATTGACCAACATCAGGGAGGTCCGGGGATGAAGGAGTACCTGCCGGTGATGATAGAGGCCCTGGAACGGGGTCTGGGGAAGGCGAAGGAGATAGCAGCCAGGAGGGTGATGATAAGCGTTAATGGGTTAAGAACAG
>JAGFBZ010002299.1:0-166828 GCA_018398805.1 Hirundichthys speculiger | reverse complement strand
TTTGCATACAACATACTATTTTTTATGAATTTTCTTCTCTGATCAGCACATTATTAATACAATAAAAAAACAACAGAACTTAGGAGAGGGATTCCAGAAATAACTATGTTTATACTAATAATTATTCCTAAATTCAGTTGAATATTTTATGCACAAAAAACCATTTTTGCCTGGTGTATGAATTGTTGGACATGAGTTTAGATGGTTACATGGAACATGGGGGTTATGAACGTCTTCAACTCAGTGAAAATTCGTGTGATTGCTCACTGCTGGTGGCTCTTAAAGCACTAAGACGAAGACGGTCTGGTTAATGGAGACATTGAGACCTGATAACCTGTAATGCTAGTAAAGTAAAGCACAGTCAGAGCCCTTAAAAATCAAACTGATCGATTTAGGTCTCCGCTGCTGAAGCGTCCAGTTTAGAGGAGAACGGTGTCGTGCAGAATCTTGCTTTCAGAGCACCAGAGGTTTACTACTTCATCATCCAAACCTGGATGAGGGTGTTGATGTGTGGTCTCCTGGGAATATTTGACCTTGGTTATGAATTGTTTCCATCTGAATGTGAATATGAGGTAGGGATGCACGATAACTGTTTTTTTGAACCAATACCGATAACTTTCAGCTCCTAAAGGCCGATAACCGATAACACACACATATACCTAAGATCATTACATCAATACTATGAACAAAATCATAAATAGTTTTGACTCTTTAAATGAACAGATATTTATTTTTTCCAATGAAAAACTATTGCCAAGCCTCTCAAACATTTTCTTAAAGCTATCAAAACAAACAAACCTATTTGATATCTCACATTAACTTAAATAAGGTTCATTAGTGACTGATATAAAAAATAAAGGCTCCTTGAACTGATGGAAATACATGCATCAGAATTACAAAATGAAAAGGAATTATATTTAAAGGATTTTGGCTTGTGGTTTCATTAAAATTAATACCTTTAATTATAGTAAATGAGGTTCAGTGATTTTTTTTAATTTTTTAATCTCATGGAAGCTTTAGATGAGAGGAATGAGGGAGAGGAGAGACTGCTGTTGGCTTGCGCATCTTAGCATTAGCTTCCATTAGCTCACGTTAGCGTGATTTCAAAACTCCATGGAAGTGATTGTTATGTTGTAGGTGGCTGATCAGGTTTTACGTATTAAAGCTTGTGCTTCCCTCCTCGTAGAATTCACTCAGAGGATTCTTCACAAATAACCACCAAACTATCTTCTTCTGAAACTTTAACGAAGTTCCACGCCGCCATGTTTGTTGTGATCAGCACAATGCATGCTGCATTCAAGGTGTAACGTAAATTCCTCCTTTTCCTCGTTTGCTAGTCGTTATTTCAGCCTTTTCTATTTTTTACTTTATGTGTATCATGAGGGAAAATACTGCGAATATCGATTCAAGTCAGCAACTACTAAAATTATGACGAGTTAACGAGTTGTTTTCTGGCATGAGGGGGTATTCTTGATTTTCATTATTGAGTAATCATTTTTTTCTGATTATGCTGACGTCACTTGAACATACCATTCACTGCCGGGTCATTCAAGGCTCAGAGGGAGCGAGGCACTGCTGCTGTGTTGACAGAAATATATATGTTATCGGGGCTATTTGTCTTGATATCGGACTTGTCGGAATGACGTCATAATTTCCTGTTATCGGCCCGATAGTTATCCTGCACCCCTAATTTGAGGCCATGCGAATGATCGTCCAGTCGAGGGGTGAGATCAGTAACGATGTCCTGGACCTCCTCGTCCTGGATTGGATTCAGATTGCTTTTTTGACCTGGTACAGGAGGCTCCCATATGTATGTGGCGTCTAAAATCCCCAGAAATTTACGCACAGGAAACAGGTGAGGAGGTTGCGCAACACTGTGGTGATTCTTGTCATCTTTATTCTCTGAATGACCTGCAGAGGGAACAGCCAGAAAAACAGGTCACCGAAGTTCAGGAAGAAACGTTGGCATTTATCGGCCTCCTCAAGCAGATGTTAGAGGTGGATCCACGGAAACGGATCACCCCGAGTGAAGCTCTCCGTCACGATTTTGTAACCATGAATCATTTTCCCTGTTGCCAGTAAACATTCTTATGTGATCAGGGCGAGAGAAATGATGTCAAAGTTTCACGTGGAGGAGGATAACAGATCACAACGATCACAAGCCGGTAAACTCAGCTGACTTGAAGAGTCACGCCGACAATGACGCGCCTGACAAAGTCGCTGCTCAGAGGAAAGAAGAAAACATCAGAGCTTCTGGTTCCTGTGAAAAACTGGCCTTTAGAACTGGCCCAATAACGAGGAATTAACATTTGTGCCAGGCTGGCTCACGACATTTCTTTGCTGCGAGAGAACGCGCACAACATCTTGTGATGTTTCTGCAATTTTTTTCTTGATTTTTTTTTTTATATTAAATATTTCTGAAAAAAAATCTGTGAATAACTAAAACCGCGGAACTTAAAGCGCAAATATGCGAGGGATCACTGTATGTACGTATCTAATGTAACTGTAAATCGTTACATTTTAAGTTGTGCCAAATTTCTTGCGGTATGTATGTTCATGCATGTTATGTTTAACCTTCACGATGAACTGCAAAAAAAATCTAGTAATGTTGGAAAAATTATCTATAGGTTTATGTATTTAATTTGCAAGAAAGTTGCGAGGTTGAGTAATACAGAGATGATGATACAGAAGTTAAATTTTAATGATGAGCTAGCATTTTAAATGTAATTATTGTGAACTGTGAGGTGTTTCAGGCATGTCCAACTGGGAGAAGACCAGGACACACTGGAGAGATGATGTCTCCCAGCTGGTCTGGAGCTCCTCGATGTTCTCCCAGAGGAGCTGGTGGAGGCAGCTGGAGGGAGGGAGGTCTGCCCGGCTCCATCTAGTGGCACAGATGTGTAATGACAACAGAAAGTCTAGTCATTGATTATAAAACAAAGCCATTTCTGGGTCACATAAACCAGACAATAAAATATTTAAAACAAATTCAGTCCCGTGGCCTGTTTGCTAAAATTGAAATATAAAAAAAACAGGCTTTTTTTTTTGTGTTAGATTAAAAAACAGAAAAAAAAAATAAAAAGTCACTTTTTAACTTTTTGATTGACAATTGAAAATGGAAAAAAACAAAAAGATACACAGATAATTACAGATTGACAAAGTGACTGAACTTTTAAATGGACATTTTCATTTTAAAGTTCTCCCAAGGGGGGAACTGCCAAGTTGAACTCCCCGTTAAAAGTTTCTGCTGTTACCTCAACGATTACCTGTTTTAATGTTCTGATTGTGGCCTCTAGATTGTTAGGATTTTGTAAGTAGACTTTTTTTATTTTTCAGAAAAAAACAGGATGACATTAATGCCCTGGCAGTGGCCAATAACGCTTTATTTTATTTTGACATTTTTTAAGTATGAGATTTACTAATATGTGTTACTGACCAAGTGCTGATGTTAAAAAGTGTTTGAACAACAAATGTTATGACACTTTAGTTTCATATGGCAGCAGAACATTTAAAAGTGACCTTACATTACTTTGAATTCTTTTGAATTTAAAAAAATATATATATATATATATATATATATATATATATATATATATATATATATATATATATATATATATATTACCATCAGAAAAATATTAGACCACCACGTTTTTTCTTCATTTTAATACCTGGTACCACTAAACGTCATCAGGTGACTAAACAGACAGAAAAGAAAACACTGAATGCATAAAAGCAGGTTTTAGGCAGTACAACGCCATAGCTATTGATGTAAAAACTTAAGTGATTTAGGTATAATCAAGAAAACCATGGAAAATGGTAAGATATCAGCTCTTAAATAAAACTCTTATGAGCAATCTGTGGTTATCGTTTTTTTGTCCAAACAATGTACCTTTAGTGTACCAGGCATTAAAATGAACAATGAAAAAGAAAACAAGGGTGGTCTAATAATTTCCATGATATATATATATATAATATATATATATATATAATATAGATATATATATATATCTAAGTATTTTTTACTTACTAATTATAAAATTGGCAGCACGGTGGCTTAGTGGTCAGCTCTGTTGTCTTACAGCTAGAAAGTTCCTGGTCTGAACCTCAGCAGGTCTTTCTGTGTGGAGTTTCTATGTCTCCTGGTTCTGGTCTGGGTCTCCTCCAGGTTCTCCAGCTTCCTCATCAGTCCAAAGACCTGCATGTCAGGTTACCTGGTGGTTCTAGATCACCTAGGAGGATTGTGAGTGTTATGGTTGTCCATCTGTGATGGATGGGACTGTCCAGGTGGACTCTCTGTAGACCTGAAGAGAGCTGGGATAGAGTCCAGCAGATCCCTGAGACTCTGCAGAGGATTAATCTGGTATAGATAATGGATGGATAATTATATAATTATACATTTAAACATATAAATATCCTAAATTCATTGTTTTACTTTGTAAATGTATTTATAATTCCATTTATGAACGTACCATGATTGGTTTGGAAGCCACGCCTTCTCCCATATCACGTGACCAGCCGCTGCAATGAGTAACAGCGTGCTGACGTCACCAAGAGAGTCGTCCGAGAGATCCGACGTTGCAGTCATGGAGGAAGTAAGAGGTGAGTGAGGCTGTCAGATCAATAACTGCTTCAGATCCCGCTTTTCTCTGTCCTTTAACCATGTTATTGTTCCAGAAACAGTTTACCTGCAGTACACGATGTGTTCTGGGCCTCACAGATCCGTTTCAAGACTGATCTCAGCCCGTTTTAGCGAGCATCCTGGTCAGGTTGTCTGTTAACGCCGTTGTAGAAAATAAATAAGAAAACCGTCCAACTGAGCCTTTAAACTCGGTTAAAACCTCGGAAGACGGATTAGGATTCAGATTTATGATAGAGACAGCAGAAAACCACGAGTCCAGATGTTAAATGTGATTATCAGCTGTGTTTCTGATGCCGCAAGATCCCTACACCTGACTGTTAGAGCCGCAGAGGTTGGAGGTATAGGGGTGGTTCGTTAGAGGGTTTTGGAACGACCATGGAGGTGGTCTGTTGGAAATGGTCTGAGGGTGGGTCTGGTAGGTCTTTAGGAGGTGGTCGTTGGAGAGGGGTCTGTGGACAGGAGGTGGACCACGGGGGTGGTCTGTTGGAAGGGGTCTGTTGGAGCCAGGAGGTGGTCTGCTGGAAGGGGTGGTCTGGTAGAGCCATGGAGTGGTCTTTTGGAGTCCAGAGGTGGTCTGTTGGAAGAGGGGTCTGTTGGAGCCATGGAGGTGGTCTGTTGGAAGGGGTGGTCTGTTGGAGCCACGGAGGTGGTCTGTTGGAATGGGTGGTCTGGTAGAGCCATGGAGGTGGTCTTTTGGAGCTACAGAGGTGGTCTGTTGGAAATGGAGCCACTTGTTGGAGCCACTACAGAGGTTGGTCTCGAGAGGGTGGTTGGAGAGGGGGTCTGTTGGGTATGGAGTGGAGCCATGGTGGAGTGGATGGAGGGTGGTCTGTTGGAAGAAGGGTGGTCTGTGAGCCACGGAGGTGGTCTCTGGAACGGGGTGGTCTGGTAGAGCCATGGAGGTGGTCTTTGGAGCTACAGTGGTCTGTTTGAGGTGGTTGGGAGGTTGGAAGAGGAGTCGTAGTCTTGGGGGAAGTGGTCTGTTGGGCCATGGAGGTTGGTGCGTCTTTGGAAGAGTAGTCTGTTGGGCCACTGTGGTCTGAGGGTCTGTTGGAGGACGGGGTGTCTGATAGAATGGGGTGGTCTTTTGAGGAGGTGGTCTGTTGGAGACAGAGGTGGTCTGTTGGAACCACAGGTGGTCTTTGGAAGAGGGGTCTGTGGAGCCATGGAGGGTCTGTCTGGTGGAGCCACAGAGGTGGTATGCTGGAAGGGGGGTGGTAGGCCATGGGGTGGTCTTTTGGAGCTACAGAGGTGGTCTGTTGGAAGATGTTGGAAGAGGTGGCTGTTAGGGGTCTGTTGGAGCCACGGAGTCTGTTGGAAGGGGTGGTCTGTTGGACAGGGGGGTCTACAGATTGGATAGACGGAGGTGAGTGAGGATGGTCTAAGGGGTGGTTCTGTTGGAACTGCTGGAGGTGGGTTTGGATAAGAGGGGTCTGTTGGAAGAGGGGTCTGAGACGGAGTTCTGTGAATGTTGGTGGTCTGTTGGAGCCACGGAGGTGGTCTGCTGGAAGGGGTGGTCTGTAGAGCCATGGAGGGTTTTTGGAGCTACAGAGGTGGTCTGTGGAAGAGAGGGGTCTGTTGGAATGGGAGGTGGCTTTGGAAGGGGTCTGTTGGAGCACAGAGGTGGCTGGCGGAAGGGTGGTCTGGTAGAGCCATGGAGGTGGTTTTTGGAGCTACAGAGGTGGCGTTGGAAGAGGTGGTCTGTTGGAGCCACGGGGTGGTGTTGGAGGGGGTGTGGAGCCACGGAGGTGGTCTGGTAGAGCCATGAGGTGGTCTTTTGGAGGACAGAGGTGGGTCTTTTGGAGCAGAGGGGTCTGTTGGGAGCCATGGAGGTGGTCTGTTGGCAGAGGTGGTCTGTTGGAGAGGGGTCTGTGGAGCCACGGAGGTGGTCCTGTTGGAAGAGGGGTCTGTTGGAGCCACGGAGGTGGTCTGCTGGAAGGGGTGGTCTGGTAGAGCCATGGAGGTGGTCTTTTGGAGCTACAGAGGTGGTCTGTTGGAAGAGGGGTCTGTTGGAGCCATGGAGGTGGTCTGTTGGCAGAGGTGGTCTGTTGGAAGAGGTGGTCTGTTGGAGCCACGGAGGTGGTCTGTTGGAAGAGGGGTCTGTTGGAGCCACGGAGGTGGTCTGCTGGAAGGGGTGGTCTGGTAGAGCCATGGAGGTGGTCTTTTGGAGCTACAGAGGTGGTCTGTTGGAAGAGGGGTCTGTTGGAGCCATGGAGGTGGTCTGTTGGAATGGAGGTAGTCTTTTGGGGCCACAGAAGTGGTCTGTTGGAGCCATGGAGGTGGTCTTTTGGAAGAGGTAGTCTGTTGGAGCCACATATGTGGTCTGTTAGAATAGAGGTGGTCTGTTGGAGGAGGGGTCTGTTGGAGCCACGGAGGTGGTCTGATAGAATGGAGGTTTTTTTGGAGGAGGTGGTCTGTTGGAGTCACAGAGGTTGTCTGTTGGAACCACAGAGTGGTCTGTTGGAAGAGGGTCTGTGAGACAGGGGTGTCTGTTGGAAGGGTGGTCTGTTGGCCACAGAGGGGTGGTGTTGTAGAGCCATGGAGGTGGTCTTTGGAGCTACAGAGGTGGTCTGTTGGGAGACTGTTGGAGGAGGGGCCTGTTGGAACGGAGGTGGTCTGCTGGAATGGTGGTCTGGTAGAGCCATGGAGGTGGTCTTTTGGAGCTACAGAGGTGGTCTGTTGGAAGAGGGGTCTGTTGGAGCCACGGAGGTGGTCTGTTGGAAGAGGTGGTCTGTTGGAGCCACGGAGGTGGTCTGTTGGCTGTTTGGGAGGAGGGGTTGCTTGGAAGGGGTGGTCTGGTAGAGCCATGGAGTGGTCTTTTGGAGCTACAGAGTGGTCTGTTTGGAAAGGGGTCTGTTGGTCCATGGAGGTGGTCTGTTGGCAGAGGTGGTCTGTGGAAGAGGTGGTCTGTTGGAGCCACGGAGGTGGTCTGTTGGAAGAGGGGTCTGTTGGAGCCACGGAGGTGGTCTGCTGGAAGGGGTGGTCTGGTAGAGCCATGGAGGTGGCCTTTGGAGCTACAGAGGTGGTCTGTTGGAAGAGGGGTCTGTTGGAGCCATGGAGGTGGTCTGTTGGAATGGAGGTAGTCTTTTGGGGCCACAGAAGTGGTCTGTTGGAGCCATGGAGGTGGTCTTTTGGAAGAGGTAGTCTGTTGGAGCCACAATGTGGTCTGTTAGAATAGAGGTGTCTGTTGAGGAGGGTCTGTTGGAGCACGGAGGTGGTCTGATAAATGGAGGTGGTCTTTTTGGAGGAGGTGGTCTGTTGGAGTCACAGAGGTGGTCTGTTGGAACCACGGAGGTGGTCTGTTTAAGAGGGGTCTGTTGGAGCCATGGAGGTGGTCTTTGGAATGGAGGTCTTTTGAGGAGGTGTTTGTTGGAGCCATGGAGATGGTCTGTTGGAAGAGGGGTCTGTTGGAGCCACGGAGGTGGTGGTCTGCTGGAAAAGGGGTGGTCTGGTAGAGCCATGGAGGTGGTCTTTTGGAGGCTACAGAGGTGGTCTGTTGGAAGAGGGGGTTGTCTGTTGAGAGCGGAGGTGGGTTGAGGTGGTCTGTTGGAGCCACGGAGGTGTCTGTTGGAAGAGGTGGTCTGTTGTAGCCACGGAGGGGGGTTGGTCTGCTGGGAAGGGGTGGTCTGGTAGAGCATGGAGGTGGTCTTTTGGAGTACAGAGGTGGTCTGTTGGAAGAGGGGTCTGTTGGAGCCATGGAGGTGTTGGAGGTGGTCTGTTGGAAGAGGGTGGTCTGTTGGAGCCATGGAGGTGGTCTGTTGGAATGGAGGTAGTCTTTTGGGGCCACAGAAGTGGTCTGTTGGAGCCATGGAGGTGGTCTTTTGGAAGAGGTAGTCTGTTGGAGCCACATATGTGGTCTGTTGGAATAGAGGTGGTCTGTTGGAAGAGGGGTCTGTTGGAGCCACGGACGTGGTCTGATAGAATGGAGGTGGTCTTTTGGAGGAGGTGGTCTGTTGGAGTCACAGAGGTGGTCTGTTGGAACCACGGAGGTGGTCTGTTGGAAGAGGGGTCTGTTGGAGCCATGGAGGTCGTCTGATAGAATGGATGTGGTCTTTTGGAGGAGGTGGTCTGTTGGAGTCACAGAGGTGGTCTGTTGGAGCCATGGAGGTGGTCTGTTAGTGGTCTGTCTTTCACTGTCTTTAATTGTGCCTTCTCCAGTGTTCCCCCTCACCTGTGCCGTCCAGAACTACGCCTGGGGGAAGGTGGGACTGGACAGTGAGGTGGCCAGACTGGTGGTTGGTGGAGACCCGCTGGCAGTTGTGGAAGATGATAAACCCTACGCAGAGGTGAGTCACTGACACACAGGTGCATTTATGAGCAGGTAATCTTAGAAAAGGGCAGTTCCTTTGTTTCATTGATAGACCACCTTAGACCAGGTCTCTGTCACAGAACACGATGCCTGGACTGCTCTCACCTGGATTCACTTCACTACAAGACAATGAACAACACTTAAAACAGTTCTTGTTTTGTGACAGTGAAAAAAAGAGTCATTTCCCTTCTTTTTTGAAGTTGAAACCAGTTTAGACCAGTTTAATTGAATCCAGGTTAGAGGAGTCTAAGTGGACCTGGTCTCAGATGGTCTCAGGGTTCTGAAATGGTTGAATGGCCCTTTAGTCCACCAGAGAATCCGAAGATAAACTGAAAATTAAAAAGACAAATCTCTAAATGTTCAGATTTTATTTACTGAATGGGAAAACTCTGAATTATGACTTTATAGTAAAAAAAAATCTGAATTTATAAACTAGAGAATTTACAAGAAAAAAATCTTCAGCCAGGATCCGTAGACTGGGTCCTGGCGGACCTCTGATGTCTGGAACAGTCCCGGTCATGGGTCAGGATCCGTAGACTGGGTCCTGGTGGACCTCTGATGTCAGGAACAGTCCCGGTCATGGGTCAGGATCCGTAGACTGGGTCCTGGCGGACCTCTGACGTCAGGAACAGTCCCGGTCATGGGTCAGGATCCGTAGACTGGGTCCTGGCGGACCTCTGACGTCAGGAACAGTCCCGGTCATGGGTCAGGATCCGTAGACTGGGTCCTGGCGGACCTCTGACGTCAGGAACAGTCCCCGGTCATGGGTCAGGATCCGTAGAACTGGGTCCTGGCGGACTCTGATGTCAGGAACAGTCCCGGTCATGGGTCAGGATCCGTAGACTGGGTCCTGGCGGACCTCTGACCGTCAGGAACAGTCCCGGTCATGGGTCAGGATCGGTAGACTGGGTCCTGGTGGACCTCTGACGTCAGGAACAGTCCGGTCATGGGTCAGGATCCGTAGACTGGGTCCTGGCGGACCTCTGACGTCAGGAACAGTCCCGGTCATGGGTCAGGATCCGTAGACTGGGTCCTGGCGGACCTCTGACGTCAGGAACAGTCCCGGTCATGGGTCAGGATCCGTAGACTGGGTCCTGGCGGACCTCTGACGTCAGGAACAGTCCCGGTCATGGGTCAGGATCCGTAGACTGGGTCCTGGCGGACCTCTGACGTCAGGAACAGTCCCGGTCATGGGTCAGGATCCGTAGACTGGGTCCTGGCGGACCTCTGATGTCAGGAACAGTCCCGGTCATGGGTCAGGATCCGTAGA
Organism: Hirundichthys speculiger; assembly: GCA_018398805.1. NCBI lineage: Eukaryota > Metazoa > Chordata > Actinopteri > Beloniformes > Exocoetidae > Hirundichthys > Hirundichthys speculiger. Next base: position 156,607 of record JAGFBZ010002299.1, on the reverse strand, counting down.
CTGGGTCCTGGTGGACCTCTGATGTCTGGAACAGTCCTGGTCATGGGTCAGGATCCGTAGACTGGGTCCTGTTGGACCTTTGATGTCAGGAACAGTCCCGGTCATGGGTCAGGATCCGTAGACTGGGTCCTGGCGGACCTTTGACGTCAGGAACAGTCCCGGTCATGGGTCAGGATCCATAGACTGGGTCCTGGTGGACCTCTGACGTCTGGAACAGTCCTGGTTCTGGGTCAGGATCCGTAGACTGGGTCCTGTCTGGCTCCATTGCGGGGCAAACATGAGCTGTCGGTCCAGCAGGTCTATATTTAGCTGCAGCTGCTCTGCAGGTCTGTCATGAAGGTCACGGGTTCAGGCGGACTGAAGGACAGGGTTAGGGGTCTGACTCACTGGTTTTTATTAAACCAGGTTTTCTTTCAGGGTGAATCCACATGTTCAGGTCAGAAGAGTCTCATTAGATAGTTGACAGGTGACGGGCGTTGATCCGCCTCCAAACGCTCCCTGACACTGATGATACAACACCAAGCTCCTCCCACTGGATCTGGGAAGATGGAGACTTCATATAAAAAGTAGGGCTGGGCAACGATTAAAATTTTTAATCGCGATTAATCGCATTATTTCCCTGATTAATCACGATTAATCGCATTGTAAACGGAAAATCAAATGATGAATTCAAAAGTAGTGTAAAATGCTCTTTTGTTTAAATGTTCTGCTGCCATATGAACTAAAGTGTCATAACATTTGTTGTTCAAACACTTTTAACATCAGCACTTGTCAGTAACACATATTTAGTGTAAATCTCATCTTAAAAAATGTCAAATAAAATAAAGTTTATTGCCACTGCCAGGGCATTATTGTCATCCTGTTTTTATAACAAATAAAAAAAAAGTCTACAAACAAAATCCAACAAAATGATTGTGTCTCAGCACAATCAGAACATTAAAACAGGTAATTTCTGAGGTAACAGCAGAAACTTTTAACGGGGAGTTCAACTTGTCAGTTGTTACAAATAACCTTGTTTCTGTTGAATCCTCCGTCTGGGAAAACTTTAAAATGAAAATGTCCATGTTAAAGCTCAGTAACTTTATCAATCCGTGTATCATTCATTCTTTCCATTTTCAATTGTCAATTAAAACTTAAAAAGTGACATTTTGTTACGTTTTTCGTTTTTTAATCTAACACAAAAAACGAAAAGATCTGATGTAACATGGAGGAATGATGTGAAAGTTTTGTTGCAGTTCAGAATGTTCTTTTTTAGACTTGTTAATATTGCTACCTGAACTGTAAAGGACACAGATAACACATTTAAAGACAGGACAGTTAAAGAGACAGGACATTTAAAGAGACAGGACAGTTAAAGAGACAGGACAGTTAAAGAGACAGGACAGTTAAAGAGACAGGACAGTTAAAGAGACAGGACAGTTAAAGAGACAGGACAGTTAAAGAGACAGGACAGTGAGGGTGTGTGCTGGGTTGTGTAGTAGTTTGTGTTGTGACAGCAAACAAACTCAGAGGATAAGATGTAAGAAGCAGAAACTACTAACAAGAAAACTGGATGAACACCTTCTACCAAGCTATAGACCTGTATATGGAAAATTGATGTAAACATTGGCTGCGGTTACATGATGTTTTTTAATTCTGAATTAATAATTCTGAATTAAATAATTCCAAATTAAACTATTTTCCTTCAAGTTTACATGGAAATAGTAATTCCTAATTGAGGTTTACATGGAAAACACGTTTGTTCAGCTTTATCCAACTCCTGCTTTAGGTCTGGGGGTTGGGAAGGGTTCTGATTGGATGGGGGGGGGACGTCTTTACATCTACTGGAAGAAAACAAATTTAGCAACAACTCGGTTAGCAACAACATTCCACTTATTTTTGACCTGGGTGGCGTCTCTATCTGTGAAACCTCCTTCATTTAACCTGGCCGCTACAACTTTGAAAAGCTCACAATTTTTATGTTTCCTGCCATCTGTTCTTTGAATTATTTCCAGTTCCTCCAAGCTATTTATTAAATAAATCGTCTCTGCTCTTGAACACCGTTTACTGCGTGCCGCCATCTTGAAACTTTGTTTTGAAAACAAGCCCAGCGCGGAATATAAGCGTCATGGCGACAGACGGACAAGAGAACTAGCATGCGCAGAAAGATGGGAATTAATTTAAACAGGAATGAGTGTTTACATGACCTCGGAATTAAGTTTAATTCGGATTTGACATTTTCATATGGAATTACGTGTTTACATGGTAACTTTTATTCGGATTTAACTTCAATTCTGAATTCAAGAGGAATTAAACTTCCCATGTAAATGCACTGATTATTAGGTCTGGGGGTTGGGAAGGGTTCTGATTGGATGGGGGGGGCGGACGTCTTTACGTCTACTGGAAGAAAACAAACTTAGCAACAACTCGGTTAGCAACAACATTCCACTTATTTTTGACCTGGGTGGCGTCTCTATCTGTGAAACCTCCTTCATTTAACCTGGCCGCTACAACTTTGAAAAGCTCACAATTTTTATGTTTCCTGCCATCTGTTCTTTTAATTATTTCCAGTTCCTCCAAGCTATTTATTAAATAAATCGTCTCTGCTCTTGACCACCGTTTACTGCGTGCTGCCATCTTGAAACTTTGTTTTGAAAACAAGCCCAGCGCGGAATATAAGCGTCATGGCGACAGACGGGCAAGAGAACTAGCATGCGCAGAAAGACGGGAATTAATTTAAACAGGAATGAGTGTAAACATGACCACGGAATTATTTAATTCGGAATTAAAATGGGAATAAACCAGCCACTTACTTGGGAATTAAGTTTAATTCGGAATTGACATTTTCATATGGAATTACGTGTTTACAGGGTAACTTTTATTCGGATTTAACTTTAATTCTGAATTCAAGAGGAATTAAACTTCCCATGTAAATGCACTGATTATTGATTGATTGCGTTGACAGTAGAGGGGGGGTGTTGGGGGAGGGGTGTAAAGAATAAATGTGTCCGTGCCCATATAGACCTCCCGCAGCCACACGACACACACCTTGACGACAAACACGGCGGCGAGCTGTTGCGGCTGCAGTGCGCGACGCCACGTGCAGAAGGTCCATAAACTCACATGTGAGTTACCAAGGAAACTGTTACCACCATTACCATCACCACTCTCCTTATCTTAGTCCATCTCAAGTCCTCCCATGGTTCCCATGGGAACCTGACCCTCTAGGGGCCACGACTCCCCAGCTGAAGACCCCTGAGAGATAAACTGAGTCAGAAATGACTCCTTAGGAACCAGTTTGGACTTGTTCAGCATATGAAAGTTCTGATCCGTGTGTTCCAGCTGTGGATGGGCGCCCACCCTAAAGGCGACGCCCAGATTAAGGACAACAGGATCGCTCAGACCACCCTGGGCCAGTGGATCGCCCACTACCCCGCCTGTCTGGGCTCCAAGGTGAAGGACGCCTTCCAGGGTCAGCTGCCCTTCCTCTTCAAAGTTCTGTCTGTCAACACGGCGCTGTCCATCCAGGCCCACCCCAACAAGGTGAGTCACGGAGACCTGCCGGTTCCAGGTCCTGGACTGGTTAATGGGTAACAGGGACCGTGAGGACCTGCTGGTTCCGGTCCTGGACTGGTTAATGGGTAACAGGGACCGTGAGGACCTGCCGGTTCCGGTCCTGGGCTGGTTAATGGGTAACAGGGACCGTGAGGACCTGCCGGTTCCGGGTCCTGGACTGGTTAATGGGTAACAGGGACCGTGAGGACCTGCCGGTTCCGGTCCTGGACTGGTTAATGGGTAACAGGGACCGTGAGGACCTGCCGGTTCCGGTCCTGGACTGGTTAATGGGTAACAGGGACCGTGAGGACCTGCCGGTTCCGGTCCTGGACTGGTTAATGGGTAACAGGGACCGTGAGGACCTGCCGGTTCCGGTCCTGGACTGGTTAATGGGTAACAGGGACCGTGAGGACCTGCCGGTTCCGGTCCTGGACTGGTTAATGGGTAACAGGGACCGTGAGGACCTGCCGGTTCCGGTCCTGGACTGGTTAATGGGTAACAGGGACCGTGAGGACCTGCCGGTTCCGGGTCCTGGACTGGTTAATGGGTAACAGGGACCGTGAGGACCTGCGGTTTCCGGTCCTGGACTGGTTAATGGGTAACAGGGACCGTGAGGACCTGCCGGTTCCGGTCCTGGACTGGTTAATGGGTAACAGGGACCGTGAGGACCTGCCGGTTCCGGGTCCTGGACTGGTTAATGGGTAACAGGGACCGTGAGGACCTGCCGGTTCCGGTCCTGGACTGGTTAATGGGTACAGGGGACCGTGAGGACCTGCCGGTTCCGGGTCCTGGACTGGTTAATGGGTACCAGGGACCGTGAGGACCTGCCGGTTCCGGTCCTGGACTGGTTAATGGGTAACAGGGACCGTGAGGACCTGCCGGTTCCGGGTCCTGGACTGGTTAATGGGTACCAGGGACCGTGAGGACCTGCCGGTTCCGGTCCTGGACTGGTTAATGGGTAACAGGGACCGTGAGGACCTGCCGGTTCCGGGTCCTGGACTGGTTAATGGGTAACAGGGACCGTGAGGACCTGCTGGTTCCGGTCCTGGGCTGGTTAATGGGTAACAGGGACCGTGAGGACCTGCCGGTTCCGGTCCTGGGCTGGTTAATGGGTAACAGGGACCGTGAGGACCTGCCGGTTCCGGTCCTGGACTGGTTAATGGGTACCAGGGACCGTGAGGACCTGCTGGTTCCGGTCCTGGACTGGTTAATGGGTAACATGGACCGTGAGGACCTGCCAGTTCCAGTGTTTGAACAGAGCTGATTAGGATCAGAACCGACAGATTTCAGGGTTCAGCTGCAGGTCTTCAGGTCTGGAGGACGTGACGACACTGAAGTTCAACTTCTGTCTCGTTACTGTCGTCAACAATTAACACCACCACCGTCTTTTCATTAAAAAAGAAACATTTTGCTGTAAAATTGTGAATTTTCAAAGATTGGGACTGTTTCTTTCACCAAATCATTACATTTTAAACTAAAACAGTTTTAGTTTAAAAACATGTTAATTTTGGAAAATTTTTAATTCTGGAAACTTTTGTCCTAAAAACACATTTTTGTTGTAAAATCTTTTATTTCACAAAACTGCTTTTTTTTTGTCGTTCAGAAACAAATTTTGTGATTAAATTCTTAAATTTCATCCATTCATGACTTTTTGAATTTTTTTTGTCAAAACTTTATTTTTATTGTAAAACCACATTTTCTACAGAATCAAAGAGTTTGTTTCTATGTGACGCTGCTTTCAGCTCGGTGGCCCCCGGTGGCCCCCCAGTGACCCCCGGTGGCCCCCCGGTGGCCCCCGGTGGCACCGCCCTTTAACAGAATTGTTCTTGTTTTTAACAAAGTCTTTGTCTTTTTTCATAAATGTGAATTTAACCCTTTAGGCGCCGGAGTTTTTTCAAGAAAATATACAATTTTGACATCAAGATTTCAAAAGGCTCTAACTTGAAAGCAGTTTGAGATAAAGGTAAACTGTCAATGAGAAAATTGTTCAGTTTGACTCAAAGTCTGTGATGGGAGTGAAATTATTCATATAATTTGCATATTATGACATCACAAGGTGTCGGCCATATTGGAAAATGTTCAATTTTGTTATCAAGGTTTCAAAAGGCTATAACTTTAAAGTGGTTTGAGATAAATTCATACTGTAAATGAGAAATATCTTCAGTATGAACCAAAATTTGGAATGGAAGTAGATTTGTCATCTAATTTGATTATTGTGACATCACCTGCCCAAACCTGCCCAGTAGTCCTCAATTTCAGATTTTTCCTCAAACCCCATGAAAAATGAAAGATTACATTTCAGGGACAATCACATCATAAAATCATGAAATCTGGAGTTTGGTTTTAATATTTCCATTTCAAAGAACTGATGGTCTTTTCTATTGTTTGATTGGTGATGAAGCTCCAGAATTCATCATTTGGAAAAGAGATGAAATCAATGGGTTCAGATCGTCTCCACAATAACTAACAGGCTCATCAAAATTTAGGCTCCACTTTTGATACTCTTCCTCTTTTCTCAAGAACTCTCAGCCGCCACCGTCATCATCATCATCATCATCATCACAGTGATTTCCAGTGTACCCTTAGTGGTGTGTTTTTTTTTTCCCGCGACATCGTGAGTAAATGAAAAACACTCTTTTGCTCTGCTCTGCTCTCACTACGCTCATTATTTCTACCGCTGCTGCGTCTTTGCGCCGGAGGCTGTTTTTCAAACTCATTTTACTCTAAAACTTTGAATAGCGCCAGCTCCAAAAATGGTTCTCAGATTACAGGCGCACATGTCCGCCATCTCCTGGTGAAAAGTAGTAACAAGATTCGGCACCACATTTAAAGATACAGCTTGTTACAGTCAGTAATGCTGCTTGTCGCAATATTGCGACTTTGGCGCTTAAAGGGTTAAAGCTGCTCGTCTGTGACGTCTGACGGCGCTGAGACCGCTCTAACCGGGTCACATGACCGGGTCACGTCAGCTCACGTCGGCGTCTTCGGTGTTTGGTCTGTTCCTGGTCAGGAGTTGGCCGCCAGCCTCCACGCTCAGTTTCCAGAGCACTACCCGGACAACAACCACAAACCCGAGATGGCCATCGCTCTGACCCGCTTCCAGGGCCTGTGTGGCTTCAGACCGCTGGACCAGGTGCTGGACTTCCTTCAGAGTGAGTCCCAACAGAGAAGACGCAGGTCTTCCTGTCAAGGCCGTGAACATGCAGAAGAGCGAGGAGAAACTCGTGACCGCTGCACCTGTTTCTGTCAGATGTCCCAGAATTCCGTGCTCTGGTGGGCGAGGAAGCGGCAGAGGAGCTGCGACGCAGCGCCGGAGATAAAGCCGGGACCAGTCGGGCGCTGAAGCGGTGCTTCTCCACCATGATGGGCCGCGAGAAGAAGGTGTTCGTGGACGAGCTCAACGAGCTGGTAAAGAGAGTCACTGAACAAGGTGAGTTTTGTCAGGAAGGTGCACGTCAAAGCCATGATGATGTCACACAGAACATCCCCCACACCCCCCACCCCTCCCACAGTCCCGATGTGTCTCTGGTGATGGACCATCAGTGCCTTAATGACACCAAACAATTCGCATCGAAAAACTGTCATTTGATGCTATATTTCAGTACCTTGCAGCGACACCATCAGCACTCTACTGTTTATCATCTCCGGGTCAACCTGGGCTTCATCATCACCATGGTTACCATCAGTCTGTTGTCTATGATGGTGTTTCCAACGTTCACATCCTGTTTCTGGTCAGAACAAACCGGCTCATCTTGATTTAAAGTCCTAGATTCTCAGAGACACAGAGTCTTGACACTGCTAGTTCTCTGAGGCTAACGTTAAATGGTAGATGTTGGAGGCTAATGCTAGCCAATAGCTGTCGGAGGCTAATGTTAACTGGTAGATGTTGGAGGCTAATGCTAGCCGGTAGCTGTCGGAGGCTAATGTTAACTGGTATATGTCGGAGGCTAATATTAACTGGTAGATGTTGGAGGCTAATATTAACTGGTAGATGTTGGAGGCTAATATTAACAGGTAGATGTTGGAGGCTAATGCTACCCGGTAGCTGTCGGAGGCTGAGGTTAACTGGTAGATGTCGGAGGCTAATATTAACTGGTAGATGTTGGAGGCTAATATTAACAGGTAGATGTTGGAGGCTAATGCTAGCCGGTAGCTGTCGGAGGCTAAGGTTAACTGGTAGATGTCGGAGGCTAATATTAACTGGTAGATGTTGGAGGCTAATATTAACAGGTAGATGTTGGAGGCTAATGCTAGCCAATAGCTGTCGGAGGCTAATGTTAACTGGTAGATGTTGGAGGCTAATGCTACCCGGTAGCTGTCGGAGGCTGAGGTTAACTGGTAGATGTCGGAGGCTAATATTAACTGGTAGATGTTGGAGGCTAATATTAACAGGTAGATGTTGGAGGCTAATGCTAGCCGGTAGCTGTCGGAGGCTAAGGTTAACTGGTAGATGTCGGAGGCTAATATTAACTGGTAGATGTTGGAGGCTAATATTAACAGGTAGATGTTGGAGGCTAATGCTAGCCAATAGCTGTCGGAGGCTAATGTTAACTGGTAGATGTTGGAGGCTAATGCTAGCCGGTAGCTGTCGGAGGCTAACGTTAACTGGTATATGTCGGAGGCTAATATTAACTGGTAGATGTTGGAGGCTAATATTAACAGGTAGATGTTGGAGGCTAATGCTACCCGGTAGCTGTCGGAGGCTGAGGTTAACTGGTAGATGTCGGAGGCTAATATTAACTGGTAGATGTTGGAGGCTAATATTAACAGGTAGATGTTGGAGGCTAATGCTAGCCGGTAGCTGTCGGAGGCTAAGGTTAACTGGTAGATGTCGGAGGCTAATATTAACTGGTAGATGTTGGAGGCTAATATTAACAGGTAGATGTTGGAGGCTAATGCTACCCGGTAGCTGTCTGAGGCTAACGTTAACTGGTAGATGTCGGAGGCTAATATTAACAGGTAGATGTTGGAGGCTAATGCTAGCAGGTAGCTGTCGGAGGCTAACGTTAACTGGTAGATGTCGGAGGCTAATATTAACAGGTAGATGTTGGAGGCTAATGCTACCCGGTAGCTGTCGGAAGCTAACGTTAACTGGTAGATGTCGGAGGCTAATATTAACAGGTAGATGTTGGAGGCTAATTCTAGCTGGTAGCTGTCAGAGGCTGATGCTAACCGGTAGCTGTCGGAGGCTAACATTAACTGGTAGATGTTCGAGGCTAATGCTAGCCGGTAGCTGTCGGAGGCTAACGTTAACTGGTAGATGTTGGAGGCTAATGCTAGCTGACTGAGCTGCTTGTTTGGTGTCCACGTGCAGCTGATATCCTAGAGGACAACTTTTTGTCCTGAAATCACAAATTTTTAGCGTTTTCCAAAAATGCTCCTGTGGAGCTCAGATACCTGTTATGATGTTTGTGGACAAAAAGACAAGTGGTCCAGTGTCCATCAGCTACACACAGATGAGGAATTAAAAAGAATCCGAACCTGAAGAAACCAGCCGGAGTCATGATGTTCATGTCAGATGCTTCTGGTGGTGAATCCAGGAACAGAGCTCAGGGTTTCTGGAGATGAGGTGATGACCCTCACCCTGCAGCTGGACCGGTGGAGCCACCACAGAAGAGCTGACATCAGTCTGAACTCCTCTGATCATTAAAGGTTTGGGGGTGTCCTCTGCTGATGGATCTAGAGGGATCTGATGTTGATGAACCTTCATGAATGTGTTCTGCTTTATGACGTTTAAAATGTATTTGCTTTATGCTGAAAATAAAGTCCAAATATAAAACAACAGTTGGACACTTACATTACAAAATCCAATTAAAATTATTATTAAAACTACCAGAACAATCAATATTTATCTTCCACAGCAGTGTGGCTCAAAGATCTGACCTGAAATAAATGAACTCTGCTGTTAAATCTGATGAGGTTGAAACTGAAACCCACCAGAGGAGATACTGACTCACCTTTACAGGTTTACAGTTCATCACCGTCGGAGGCAGCGAGTCAATAAAGTAGTTAAATATGCTGGTAGAAGTTCTTCAGGTCGTCCTCCATCCCTCAACAGCAGCAGGTGGAGGTTTGATAACCGTCATGTCTGAGCTGTGATCTCTGGTGTCCCTCACTGGTCCCATCAACCAACATCTAAACATACTACACCAGGGGTCTCCAGTCCTGCTGGAACCCTGAAGGTCTTAGATGGTTTCCTGCTTCACCTCACCTGATTCACATGACTGGATCACCATCAGCTGGTCATCCAGGTCTGCACAAGTCTGTCAACAACCCATTCATGTGAACCAGGTGCGCTGAAGCAGGGAAACATCTAAGACCTGCAGGTTTGCAGCTCTCGTGGACCAGGGTTGGACTAAATGGCTCCAGAGCCAGACCAGCAGAGCCAGACCAGTAGAGCCAGACCAGTAGAGCCAGACCAGTAGAGCCAGACCAGTAGAGCCAGACCAGTAGAGCCAGGCTCCGTTCAGCTCCAGGTAGAGACCATGCTCCTGCTACTTTCACCCAGCAGTAGCAAACAAACTAACCAGCATGGACCCAGACAAAGAGATTCAAATAGGCCACTCCCACTTCCTGGTTTCCTCCTGAATGCTGATTGGTGGAGCTCACCTGTCCTCACTCCTTCATCTTCATGAACTGAGGAAGGTTACTGAGACCAGATGACTCCTGTTACTGTTTGGTTCCCTGACATTATTTCTAACTGTCCCAGTTCCCCCAGTTCCCCCAGTAATGAAACTGTTGATCCAGGTACTAAACCCCTACATCCCACTTCCACTGGAGGAACCCCAACTTTCCATCCTGGCTGCTCAGTGAAGTCCACCGTCTGACTGACCTCAGAACTATATCAGGTCTCAAACTGGTCCAGACTAGTTCCTGAAGAACCACCAGCTCTCCACCTAAATCTATCTGGATTTCCCAGTCAGCAGCAGCTTCTAAACTCTCTCTTACCTGACTGCTCACCTGTCTGAGGGAACAGTCATCCCTGTAACCGCTGGGTGCTGGATCCCAGTCTGAGAGCTGGATCCCAGTCTGGGCTCCTGGACCAAAGGATCTAGATCTAGAAAGATTAGACATGAACTCCTTTTCTCAGTCTGAACTGCCTGGACCTGGTCCCAGTTCATACTGGTCTGCTCCAGGACCCGGTCCCAGTTCACACTGGTCTGCTCCAGGACCCGGTCAGTTCATACTGGTCTGCTCCAGGACCCGGTCCCAGTTCATACTGGTCTGCTCCTGGACCCGGTCCCAGTTCATACTGGTCTGCTCCAGGACCTGGTCTCAGTTCATACTGGTCTGCTCCAGGACCCGGTCCCAGTTCACACTGGTCTGCTCCAGGACCTGGTCTCAGTTCATACTGGTCTGCTGGTCCCAGTTCATACTGGTCTGCTCCAGGACCCGGTCCCAGTTCATACTGGTCTGCTTCAGGACCCGGCCCCAGTTCATACTGGTCTGCTACTGGATCTGGTCCCAGTTCATACTGGTCTGCTGGTCCCGATTCATACCGGTCTGCTCCAGGATCCGGTCCCAGTTCATACTGGTCTGCTCCAGGACCCGGTCCCGGTTCATACCGGTCTGCTCCAGGATCCGGTCCCAGTTCATACTGGTCTGCTCCAGGACCCGGTCCCGGTTCATACTGGTCTGCTCCAGGATCCGGTCCCAGTTCATACTGGTCTGCTCCAGGACCCGCTCCCAGTTCATACTGGTCTGCTCCTGGAGCACCTATTTTTATAAAACTGTCCAAATTATCTAAAGTTAAGAAAGGAAAGATGTTAAATGAACTGATTTTAGGAGAAAATGTTGATTTCTGTCACAGCTGTGATCTGTATTCAGTTTAATTTCACAGAAACAACAGAAGTTTAAAAACAAAAATATTAGTAATATTCCAAATTTTACAACAAAAGGTTGTTTTTGAACAAATAGTTGTGATTTCTTGCTGTAATTTTACAGTAAAAGTCCCAGTTTTACGATTCTAAACTGTCTGTGTTGTTTTTAAATGTTTTAAAATACACCGGTATCAAAAACCAGTTCTGTTCTGAGTCGGTACGGAGGACGTGTTGGTATCCATGGATACGATGATGACTCAGTGATGACCAGCGGAGGAGTGGCGTCTGTTGTCTTGGAAACAGACACAGGTGAACAGGTGTAGAAGCAGCAGGTGAGTCAGCTGATGAACGTGTCTGTTGTCTGCAGGTGCGGCGGGAAAGGACACGTCGGCCAGTAACGGCGAGCTGCTGCTCCGCCTCCATTCCCAGTATCCCGGAGACATCGGCTGCTTCTCCATCTTCTTCCTGAACTACGTGGTTCTGGAGCCGGGCCAGGCCATGTTCCTGGGGGCCAACGAGCCTCACGCCTACCTCTACGGAGGTGGGTCCTCCTCCAGGTCCGGTCTGGGTCTGCAGCCCCGGATCAGAAAGACCGTTGGGATCAGGGATGCACATTTTGGATCTTTTTTTATGATGGTTAACCGACGCCCTTTAACGATTAATAACCGTTAACCGATAAGATTTAAATGCCCTTCCATGCTGCAATTCCGACATACCACCATTTAGACACATCACCGTCCTGAAATACCGCTATTCCGACCCACCTGACCCGCCCGGGAGAGTTGGCTGCAACGATGTTGCGCGCGATGTCGTGGACACATGCGGGCACTTATCAGCTGTGTGTCTACCCAGCATGCTCTGCGTTAACAGGACGGCAGAATTAGCTTTCCAGTTCTCATCGATATAGTGACACGTAATTGTCCCGTAGCTCTCCGTTGTGAGCGCGGTCCAGCAGTCCGTTGTAACAGCTACCAACTTAGTACTTGCAAGTCGCGTTTTCACTTCCTTTTTCTTCTCCTCAAAACGAGCCTCTAATCGTCGGTCTTGATGGAATTTGGTAATTAGGCTCGATATAGCCCGTTAGCTTCTGGAACCCTTCACCACTGACCACACTGATGGGCAAAATGTCTTTTTCCACCATTTAACAGATTTTTTCCGTTATCTTCTCAGACCGCCACGCGTCACACTTTCTCCCGCCATCATGGAGGGCAAAGTTCGCTGCGATGGTCCTCCATCGTCTGGATGCTGGATGCTTGTTTCTTCAGTGGTACTGCGTTGTACTTGTACTGCTGGAGTATTTCAGTACTGCATTGTACTCGTGCTGCTGGAGTATTTCAGTACTGCATTGTACTCGTGCTGCTGGAGTATTTCAGTACTGCATTGTACTCGTACTGCTGGAGTATTTCAGTGCTGTACCGCATAATTTTCAAATGACCTCCTCCCCTTTCCGGTCGAAATTGGGCAAGTTCACTTTCTACACGAACTAGTTAAGTTCATAGAAAATAGAAAATAGTTCACTTCATAGTTCACAGAAATTAAAATGAACTAGTTCAGTTCACCATTTCAAAAAATGAACTAAATAGTTAATTCTTTTGTAATCGAACAGCAGCGACAGCCGTGTTGCCATGTTTGATTGATTTCCTCAGATACATATCAGGCTCGTTTGTGGTGGATTTTAAATGGGGTTCGCTGGAAACCTGGAACGGTTTTGACCGTGCGTGAACTTTGAAAGAGCGTCGTTCACAACTGCCCAAATGAACTCGTTCACGCTCATGAAGGGGAAAGTGAACGCGCTCAGTTCACGTTCGCGAAAAATATGAACTAGTTGGTGAACTTTTGTTCAATGAACGCGTTCAGGTACAACACTGCACAGAACTCCTTTTTGCTCTCTTCATCTTCGCTGTAAAGTGGGCTGTGATGGGACGCACCTGATGGCATGTGTTGCACCTGTCGACACGCCCCCATGAGTTGATTGAATTACGTAGCTTAAAAACAAAATTGACCGTTAGTATAAATCGGTTAGAGTTACTGTTATCGGTTAACGGTTAAACGGTTAACCACGTGCATCCCTAGTTGGGATGGTACCGAACGTTGAATGTTGAATGTTGGAAACCCAGGATCGGCTCTTCAAGGCCCACGCCACAAAACGTTCCTATTTATTAGATATTTTTGTAATAAAAAGTTATGATGAAGCTTCTGTTAGTTTAATTGTAAATAAGTGTCAGTGAACCATTGCACCTGCGTCCATACACCTGTCTGCACAGTCTCCCTCTGCTGTTAATGAAAACCGCTGTTTCCGTCTCCGTCCACGTAGACTGCATCGAGTGTATGGCGTGCTCGGACAACACCGTCAGGGCCGGACTGACCCGGAAATACATCGACGTCAGTACGCTCTGTGAGATGTTGAACTACGACCCGGCGCCCTCTACCGCCAAGATCTTCCCCTGTGTCCAGGACCCCTCGGACCCCTGCGTCAGCCTGTATGACCCCCCGGTACCAGACTTCACCGTCATGAAGATACAGGTAGGAACCCCCTGCTGGGTAGCTCCCTGAGTTAGAAGAAGGTAGACCAGGGCTCAGTTACCAGAAGATAGACCAGGACCCAGTTACCAGAAGGTAGACCAGGGCCCAGTTACCAGAAGGTAGACCAGGACCCAGTTACCAGAAGGTAGACCAGGTCCCAGTTAGAAGATGGTACGTCAGGACCCAGTTACCAGAAGATAGACCAGGGCCCAGTTACCAGAAGGTAGACCAGGACCCAGTTACCAGAAGGTAGACCAGGGCCCAGTTAGAAGATGGTACGCCAGGACCCAGTTACCAGAAGGTAGACCAGGACCCAGTTAACCAAGGTAGAAGGACCCCAGACCAGGACCCAGTTACCAGAAGGTAGACCAGGACCCTGTTACCAGAAGGTAGACCAGGGCCCAGTTAGAAGATGGTATGTCAGGACCCAGTTACCAGAAGGTAGACCAGGCCCAGTTACCAGAAGGTCGACCGGGACCCTGTTAACAGAAGGTAGACCAGGACCCAGTTACCAGAAGGTAGACCAGGACCCTGTTACCAGAAGGTAGACCAGGACCCAGTTAGAAGATGGTACGTCAGGATCCAGTTACCAGAAGGTAGACCAGGACCCAGTTACCAGAAGGTAGACCAGGACCCTGTTACCAGAAGGTAGACCAGGGCCCAGTTACCAGAAGGTAGACCAGGGCCCAGTTACCAGAAGGTAGACCAGGACCCTGTTAACAGAAGGTAGACCAGGGCCCAGTTACCAGAAGGTAGACCAGGACCCAGTTAGAAGATGGTACGTCAGGACCCAGTTACCAGAAGGTAGACCAGGACCCGGTTAGAAGATGGTACGTTAGGACCCAGTTACCAGAAGGTAGACCAGGACCCAGTTACCAGAAGGTAGACCAGGACCCTGTTAGAAGATGGTACGTCAGGACCCAGTTACCAGAAGGTAGACCAGGACCCAGTTACCAGAAGGTAGACCAGGACCCAGTTACCAGAAGGTAGACCAGGGCCCAGTTACCAGAAGGTAGACCAGGACCGTTACCAGAAGGTAGACCAGGTTGGTCATCAACTTCACAAAGTCACTGACAAAAATGACCAGCTTTCTGTTGCAAAATCTTATCAGTCTTAAGACAAAAACATTGCGTTTGATGGTGAAATAGCTGCTCAGTTGTTGTTGTCATGTCAGGTTGGAGGGTAAAGGGGGAGGAGCTTCAGCACCACCTGGAGTCTACCTGTCCAGGTGCTTGGTGATCAGCTGAATCGATTACAGTGCTGAGATCTTGATTGGCAGTTAGCAGTGTGGTCTGAATTAGAGGTCTTCATGGGTCCACTTTCATGGACCCGAACCCGAATGGACCCATGAAAATTCGACCCGATACCGACCCGACCCGAGCTATTATAATAAGTTTGGGAGTCTGAACCCGAATGGACCCGCAATATTTGGACCCGGAACCGACCCGACCCGAGTCTTTAGTTTCCTACCACGAACCGAGTTACCCAAATAGAACCGAGACAATCCAGCCTATAGTTGCTCATGTTAAAGTTGTCTAGCGTTGAATAAAACTTGTTTTTTTTACCTAAAGTTGTCTTCTTCTACCCGGTTCAGTTGCTACATAGGCTACGTGATGTAAACAACAATAAATCCACGTCGTTATTCTCTTTGTGGATACAGATGCTATTGGTAGCAACTGCTAACGCTAATAGCCTACACCGGTCGGGACGTGTCGTAAATATGTTCTCTCATCCAACGTTGTCATGTTGGTGATCCGTTGTGCTTTACAGCTGCCGGGCAAACCGCTAATAACACGCTACGGCAACACGGTTGTTTCATGACAAACACGCCACGTTAATGAATAATTAATTAAACTGCCCCGAGTCCTGACATTGGCTGCCACCGCCAATATCTTTAACTCTCTGGAGTAAACGTGGACCCAGCCTGTCAGAGAGCACCGACCGGACCCGAGACTAACTGTACCGATTCAGACCCGAACCCGGAGTCACGTCTTTTAAATGGACACTGAGACCTGATTTGGGTCGGGTCAGAACGTCGGGTTTTCGGGTTGTTCCGAAGACCTCTAGTCTGAATACGTTCACGTTCCTCCACAGGTTCCCGCCTCCATGAAGGAATACGCCGTCGCTCCCGTTGACAGCGCTAGCATCCTGCTTGTCATCGAAGGCAACGCCATGGCAACAGCTCCCGCTGCCCTCTCTGACATCACGATAAGGCGGGGCACCATCTTGTTTGTTTCGGCCAACGAGAGCCTGACGCTCCAGATCACGTCACCGTCGGGGATGACGCTGTTCCGAGCCTGCTGCCTCCTGTAGCCGAACCAAACTTCTGCTTCCTGCTTGTGTGGTCTGTTGTTGGTGGACTCTACCTGGTAGGTGACTTTAAGAACTGAACCTAACACTCATCCTGCGGTCCGCCGGACCGCCTGCGGCAGTTATCTACGACCGTCGGAAGCATCCAGGTTCTTCGTGGTGCTGAACTTCCTGATGAAGGATGAGCAGGTATCCATGTCACAGGTCCGTTTAGCTGCTGTTACCAGACCTTCAGGTCGACCACGTCTGTCCTCAGAAGCAGCACTCATCTTCCTCATGGACCACTGCCACATTTATCATTTTAACTTCAGGATTCAGACGCATCTTTGTTCGTATTTCAACCTTTGACAGTATGTAGAGTGATCCTGTGATGCTCCACAGAGATGCACAGACCCCCCCCCCCCAAGCCACCAGGGGGCCCACAACAAGTCCAGAAGATCTGAGTTTTATTTTTCATTCACAAATTAGAAAGTTTCAAGTTGATTAGTTTTGTTTTTTTCCCCCCCTTTTTGTCTTCCTTGTGTGAGTTTATAAATTCATGATTTCTAAATTTTCTCAAAAATTTGGGAGTGAAATTCATTTTTTTGTTTGATTTTTTTTTAATTTTCACTCAAACATGGTCAAACTCACAGGTTGTAGTTTGAGTAATTTTTAATTTACATTTGCAGCTTTAAAAAGTTACAATTTGAGTAGTTTTTTTTATTTCTGAGTTGATTTATAATTAACAGTTTTGAATACAGAATGCCTTTATTGTCACTGAGCCAGCGTCCCACCAGTGAAATTACAATTCACACTTGAAATAAATTTGTTTGTAAAAATTTGTGAGCTGAAACGTTAGAATTTGAGGTTCTTTGTTGTTTTAATTTCTAAATTAGTGAAGTCAAACTTTACTCACAATTTGAGTTTTTCCTCTCAAATTTTCAATTTTTTTTTCTCAAAATTTCTGAGGATTTTTTTTTAAAATAAATTTGTGAGATTATTAGTTTATCAGTTCATAGCTTTCATTTTCTCTCAGAAACAGGAATTCTGTTTTTATGAAGTTAAGTAAGTGTTTTGTTGCAAATTGTCAAGATTTGGTTCAAATTTGACTTTTTATTTTCTATAAATTTGTTTTTAAAGTCAGAATTTCAGGGTTTTTTCAGACAGTCACAATTTCTGACTTTTCTATTGAAACATGGCGAGTTTTAAAAGTTTTTATTTCCAGTTTTCACTCTCAAACTTTTGTCACAATTTCTGCATTTTCTCTCATAAATTTGTTTCTAAATTTAAAAATTCTTGAGTTTTTTTTCCCTAAATTTTTTTGAAATTATCAACTCTTTTTTTCTTGATATATTTGCAGGTTTGTTAAGTCAAAAACTGGATTTCTGTTTTTTTATTTATCAGGTCTTTTTTCTCTGATTCATGAGTTTATAAATTCAGAAAGTTTTCTTTTTTCAGTATTTGTGACGTGATGTTTCCTGATCCTTCAGATGGATGCTGCTCTGATGTCATGGATGAGTTTGGAACGTTGGTGGTCATTTGTAGAACATGAAGTCTCACGTTTTTATGAGCTAAATGTTGAAGAAGCATGACACCTGACTGGCTGAAGGACCATTTCTGAGCTCGTTTTTAACTTATTATCCTTCAAAATTCTGGAAAAGGAAGAATCATGACGAGAAAGACTGACGTTGATTCAAACCATTAAAACCTCGTAACCCAGTTCTCATCAACGTTGAATCTTTTCACCGTCACGTTTGTTACTGATTATTCTGATAGACCTCACAGTTGACTCTGTTCACATCCACAGATCTGGAGGCCACTTGATTGTTTTAGTTAATTATGGAAAACATTTCTTGGAGAATTTCTGTAGTTCTGCTTTAGTATTTCTGAATGTGGTGATGCTGTAGCATGAAATGTCACAAAACGTGGATGTAAAACTAGTCTTAATAAAGCCTTGCTTCACTTCCACTCTGACTTTTATTTTCCCTGAGAGCAAAAATGAGCTTCCACATGAACACATGAAATTTGAAACTTTTCTTCTAAATTTGTTATTTCAAAGACTCAGAAATTCAGAGAATTTTCTTCAAGATTTGACTTTATAATGTCTTTATGAAGTCAGAATTTTATAGTTAAATAAATTTATAGTTTTCCTATGAATCTCAGATCATAGGAAATTAGAGATTAAGAGATTTGTCTCATTAAAATCATTAAAGATATTTTTTCCAGATTTTTCTTTTTATTATAAAGTCAGAACTTAGAACTTTCTTGGAAAAATTTAGAGAATTCTCTCATTTGAATGTAGAAACTTTTTTGTTCTTTGAGTTTATGAGCTAACCCAAACATTGGTCAGTTAACCTGAATATTATCCAGTTTACCTGAATTCTAGTCAGCTAACTTTTACGGTAGTCAGCTAACCTGAACGCTAATCAGCTAATCTGAACGGTAGTCAGGTAACCTGAACGCTAGTCAGATAACCTTTATGGTAGTCAGCTAACCTGAACGCTAATCAGCTAACCTGTACGCTAGTCAGCTAACCTGAATGCTAATCAGCTAATCTGAATGGTAGTCAGCTAACCCGAATGGTAGTCAGCTAACCCGGATGTTATCCAGCGACCCCAAATGCTTGTCAGCTAACCCGAACACTAGTCAGCTAACCTTTTTGCTAATCAGCTAATCTGAACGGTAGAAGGCTAACGCAAACGCTAGTCAGCTAACCTGTACACCAGTCAGCTAACCTGAATGCTAGTCAGCTTTAGTCAGCTAACCTGAATGGTACCCAGTTAACAGAGCTGAGGCTAACTGAATTAGCATGTCAAGAGGATTTTAAATCTTTTAAAAACAATTTAAAAGAAAATTCACAATTTTTAACTTAATAATTAGGACTGGGCAACGATTAAATTTTTTAATCACGATTAATTGCATTGTATACGCAAAATCATATAATGAATTCAAAAGTAGTGTAAAGGACACTTTTATTGAAATGTTCTGCTGCCATATGAACTAAAGTGCCATAACATTTGTTGTTCAAACACTTTTAACGTCAGCACTTGTCAGTAACACATATTTAGTGTAAATCTCATCTGAAAAAATGTAAAATAAAATAAAGCTTATTGCCACTGCCAGGGCATTAATGTCATCCTGATTTTATGAAAAATAAAAAAAAGTCTACAAACAAAATCCAACAAAATGATTGTGTCTCAGCACAATCAGAACATTAAAACAATAATTTCTGAGGTAACAGCAGAAACTTTTAACGGGGAGTTACACTTTGTTACACCTTGTTTCTGTTGAATCCTCCGTCTGGGAGAACTTTAAAATGAAAATGTCCATGTTAAAGTTCTGTAACTTTACCAATCTGTGTATCATTAATTATTTCTATTTTCAATTGTCAATCAAAAAAAAAGGAAAAACAAAGGTGACATTTTATTACGTTTATTACACAAAAAAATGAATAAAATGCCTGTTTTTTGCTTTTTTTTTTTTTATATATATATTTCTATTTTAGACATGGATCAAAAATACAAATTTAAAAAACGGGCCACAGAACTGAATTTGTTTTATAATGAAGGAACAGACTTTCTGTTGTCGTTACACATCTGTGCCACTAGATGGAGCCGCTCTGCAGTAACCAGCTAGAGAACAGCAGCACAGTGAACACATGGAGCAGATCTGATGGAACATGGAGGAATGACACAAAGTTTTGTTGCAGTCCAGATTTTTTTTTTTTTTAACAGAATTGTTAATATTGCTACCTGAGTTGCTACCTGAACTGTAAAGTTCACTGATTTTTACCGTTCTCCATGTCTGTTTGAGCTTCTCTTTGTTTAACTGCCAATTATTTTTCGGTTCCGCAGCAGCCAGTAACAGACTTTTCAAAACAAAAGCATGTGAGCAACATGCGTTAACGCGCGATAAAATAAATGTCTGTGTTAATAAATTAATTGCGTTAACGCGATAACAACGTGTTAACTTGCCTAGCTCTATTAATATAAAAAACAAAAATAAAGACACCCTAGAAGTTGAAACTTTAATAAAGTTTTGACATAAATCACTTGGTATTAAAACCCAGATGGTTCATCTGAGTCTTGATTTCGTTCTTCAAGTTTCTTATTGAGGCTACAAATGAAGATGACTCATTTCCTGAAGCAGAGGTGGTGGTGGCCCCCTGGGGGCCCCCAGAGGATCCCTGTATCTCTATCCAGACAGAAGCAGTCCTGTAGTTTCAGCGGGACGGTTTCTCAGTGACGTCCCCTCATCCTTCAACTGTCTGTCCTCCACAGGCTGCTGTGGCTTCCTGTCCACAGAGTCCAGATTAAACTGGTTCCTACAGACCAGCTCTGGCGAGGGCCGGAGGTACCTGTAGAGTGCCTGTAAGGCCCGAACGTCCTTCCAAAGCATCATGGGACCTGTAGTCCATCCCCAGCAGCTCCCTGACCAGGTTCTCCTGACGGAAACTCTGCGGACGGCGGTCCTTCAGCAGCTCTCGGGCCAGCGGCAGAGTGTCGATGCAACCAGAAACCGAAGCCTGGAACTGGTCTCTGAGGTCCACCTCATGGAGCGCTCGCACCAGCAGGGGGCAGTCGAAGCGACGGATGTTATGACCGATGAGGAGGGGGCGTCCGAGGGTCCGGAGGAAGGTGATGAAGGAGACCAGGACCTCTCTGAGGGTGTTGGTGAGGACCAGGCGGTGACGGAGGTAGAGTTTCTGTCTGCACACCTCCAAACCCGCCAAGAAAACAGAAGAAGAATGAGGCCGTGAACTCAAGAGAAAACTGATTTTATAAACCCGAAATTTCAAAAGAAAATTCAGAAATTATGGCAAAGCTGCAAATTTCAAGAGAAGAAAAAAAAAGAGAATATTTGGCTGAAATGCTTTTTCCTAAACCTGCGATGGTACGATACCATGTTTGAGGAAAGGGCAAAAGACACGCCCACTGCCACACCTACAAAGTGAGTAAAAGAGTCGGCAAAATGTGTAGCGGCTATAGTGGGCGGAGGATTGCATTAGCGGTTAGCGAAGGTTCTTTTAGATTCAATTTGAGGGTAGCGGCTAGTGGTAACGGGTAAGAGGAAGGGTATGATCGGGGCCTAACCCTCCAACCCTCAACCCCCATCACCTGGAAGCCCGTCACTGCAGCTGCTGATCGCTGGATACGACACCGGGGTACGACGTAGAGGTTCAGAGAGTGAACTCCACTGACGGCGGCCAGCTGGACGATTTCACAGCTCTGACCTAAAGAGAAAACATGGATTTATATCCTCCAGAAATTGCTGGAATTGACAGATTTACAGGCTCCACCTTGAACAGTTTAGACGATATTCATCTGACTGACAACCTATCAGCAGCTTTATTGTCCAGGTGTTTACATTTAATCAAGGCTCCTGCAGGGGGCGGTAGAGAGAAGTGGTTCTGCTGCGTTAACTACTTTATGTCAGGGACATGAAGGAGTCTGAGCGGGACTCTGTTGGGGGCCCGATCAGGAAGCCTCCTGAGTGATGGAGGAGTCCAGACCTAGAAGATGATCTGTGGTGATGTGTTCAACTTTAAGAAAAAAACATGACAGATTTAAGAATCTGAAACTGTGACTTCACAAACAAGTTTAGAGGAAAAACTGAGGATTTTATAAACTCACAATTTTTTTGTTTCACAATTTCTGATTCCATAAACTCAAATTTAAAATAGAAAACCTCCAAAAAAAACCCTAAAAAATGTCAACCAGTGACTCTGGTGTAAATATGGTCACAATCAGAAACTAAACCATGAAAAGGCGGTTACTGTGCAGTTAGATCATGTCTTTCTTACCGAGTCCAGTTGTTTCCAGGTCAAAGAAAACCAGCTGCCGCTGGGAATGCTGGGAACCCTCAGGTCTCTGCATCACCAACAAACTTCGTTTTTAAAGTCTCATTCTGACCGTAACACTGACGTTTGGAAGTTTAGATAACACAAATACTGACGGCGGTCCAGAACTGACACGTTCAACCGCAGACGTACGTTTAAAATGAAATCACGTGATAAAAATCTCAGACGCGCCTCCGTTTTTAAACGACCATCTTCTTCTGCTTTAACGGTTTCTGGCTGCTGGACACGTCAGCGCCTCCTACAGCAGGACGGCGGAACTGAGGAAAAACACACGAACATAAACTTAAATTCTATAAATATTTAGTTGCACTGGGACTGAAACCTCTTCAGTTGATCTTCTGGACTGTGAGACTGAATTTAAATTAAATTGATCTTTCTACAGAGAGAAAGGCCACACTGCCTTTTATGATTTTTTTAATTAATCACATTTGTTAATAAATTCTTGGAACTAAGAAAAAATACCACCACAGCCGAATTAGTTGTAAATCTGTTTTATGGGTCGGCTAACTGATGCCAACAACATCATTCACACTTCACGTGAACAGCAGTTAATTAACTAATCAAAACCTGAAAGCACTTGGGCATTCATTAATGCGCCTTAAACATTTCAAACGGTCATTTTCGGAGTAAACTACTGACAAGGCCTGGAAACGAGAAAAAAGAAGAAGAAAAACTTTTTACCAAAGGGAACGACTGCGGTTCTTCATTTTTACTGGGAGCCCTGATCTTGGTGGGCTGCTGCCAGCTGTTTCACATCTGGACACATCAGCTTCAGCCTGAGTGGACCAGAGCTCACCAGGTCCAGACGGTTTCGGTATTTTGTCTGCATGTGGAGAGTTCTGCTGGAGAACAGCTGCTCACACAGCAGCACATCTGCAGATGTTCGTTGCTCAGTGATGGAATAAATAAATAATTTATGTCATTAACTTTGTACTGCTGGCACTTTTTTTTTTTGTTTTCCACCTTTTTTGATTAAACTGTAAATGTTTGTGATTAAACGTGAGTCTTGATTGTGTTTGTTTTCATTGGTTGTTGAATAGATGTGTTGAAAGGAGTTTCTCTGCTGCTGTGTGTTTATGGGCGTTACTATGGCGACCGATCACGTTCGGGCTCGTCTGATTGTGACGTAGAGAGAAAGCAGATTTTACGGGTCATGGAAGCAGTAGACTCGGGGTTTTGGTCTCAGACAGCAGCTTTATTTTTGGAAAGGAAATCTGAGCACAACATTTTATTAAAAATTAACTAGATATGAACTATAAAAAAAAAACCTTGAGAAACCATGGGAAGTTTAAAATCCATGCTTACAAACACTTTTTTTTTTTTGGGGGGGGGGGGGCGTTATGAGCATCATGGTGCCTCAGGGGGCACCATGATGCTACTGGTCTATCCGGTTCTGGTGGACCTTTGGAGGCTGATGAATGAACAGGTGAGGCGGTTCAGGCTGCAGCAGCTGTCAGAGGTGACTCATCTCATCAACTCATCAGTGACAGAAAACCAAACCATCATGTGGTTTCGGTTCCACTGAAATAAAAGTGTGTGGTAGGAGCAGCAGCGTCAGCCAGGTGAACTTCGCCTTCAGGTGAGCTTCAGCTTCAGGATCACGGTGAGTCGCTCTGCTTCTGTCTCTTCTGCCTGAAATGTGTCTGAAGTTGGTTAAATGGATGATTTGTGGAGTTTCTGCAGCTCAGATGAGGTCGGTTCCTCCTGCTGGACTGAACCGGTTCATGTTTCACTCCACAGATGGATCCAAACACGACTGTGGTTTTCTTTGACCTGGAGACCACCGGCTTGGGTAAGACCCCCCTCACACCCTCACACCTGTCTGCAGGTCCCACCTGAGTCGGACCAGAATCTGTTTTCTTGACTCGACTCCTGACTTACAGGGGCCCCAAAAACCTCTGGGATCCAGCAGGGGCCCCCAGAACAGCACCGGGACGTTTGTCTCAAGGTTCTTTCTGTGTTTCTGTGGAAACATCAGACGAGATGATCTGCTCCAGGAGCTGCTGATGCTCCACATCTGCTACGATCATTCACACACAAATGTGGGAAATTTAACTGCAACAATGCCTCATTTTAGGACAGAAACTTCCATGAAATCAACTAATTTAACAACATAAAGTTCTACTTTTGTGTCAAAATGCTACAAAAATGTGTTTTTCACAATTAAAACTGTGAAATTACTAAATTCACACTTTTATGACAAAATCTTAGATTTCTGTTATAAAGTTGCTGTTTTGAAAAAGTTGATATTTTACTTTGAAAATCACAAATTTGTGTTTTTTACGGTAAACTGTTGTAATTACACGACCAAAGGCCTGGTTTAATAAAACAATCTTGTAAAAATGTTCCTCATTAAGTAAAATTATACTGAACGAACTCATTTAAACATAATTAGGGGCGTGGTCTTTTGATTGACGGCTAGCTGTTTCTTTAGCCACATGGCGCTACGTTGACTCCTGAGCTGTTAATAAAGACCGAACACAACAGTCATGATTTCAACGAGAAGGTAAAATTAGTTCTTTTTTGTCTGAATATTTAACGTAGCTGAGCTGTTTTAAACTTTCAAAAGAACAGAAGAAAAAAGAGCAATTTGGGTCGTTTTTGTGTTTGATTTGGGGCGAAAAAAACTGTTAAACTGTGACGGGACGAGAAGAGATGAGCGGTTGGCGGGTCGAGCTCTGCTGGTCCCGGTCCTGGTCCTGGTTTCAGTAGTGAGTTAGTTAGCACTGTAGCTTAGCATAGGCTGAGCTAAAACAGCTAACTGAATGACAGAAAGTGAGTGATGGATGGATGGATGGATGGATGGATGGGTGGGCGGAGTCAGTTGGTGTCCTACAGTACAAAAAGCCTTTAAAATGGCTCTTCAGAAAAATCTGGATGACATCACATCCAGATGTTTGCCAGGAGTCAAACTTGAGCTATGTCAGCCAACAGCACCACATCTGGATGTGGGTTTATACGGTCTATCGCTGAGAGACAAACTGAGGACAGAAATGCGAGAAAACAGAAAAGACAAACCTGAAGAAGGAAGATGAGTTCAACGGATAACAGTCGCTAACGTTAGCCACCGAAACCAAGAACATTTTACAACAAACATCCAAGACTGTCCAACAAAAAAAATGACAAAATGATGCACATTTTACAGTTTGACAAAAGTCTGAATTTGGGTGAGAGAGGCCGTCAGACTGAAGAAGGAGTCCTACCGGGCTTAGTTAGCTTGTGGGTCTCCGGAATCAGCAGACAGGTATCGGCAGGTCAAGCGGGCGGCGGCTTTGGTGATCTCTGAGGCAAAAACTCGGATGTGGGAGGAGTTTGGTGAGGCCACGGAAAAAGACTTTCGATCGGCTCCTCGGACATTCTGGCAAACCGTCAGACGGCTCAGGCGGGAAAGCAGTGCTTCACTAACACTGTGTATAGTGGGGGGAGGGGGGTGGGGTGCTGCTGACCTCGACTGGAGATGTCGTTCGGCGGTGGAAGGAATACTTCGAGGATCTTCTCAATCCCACCAACCTGTCTTCCGTTGAGGATGCTGAGCCTGTGGACTTGGGGGTGGGGTCGTTCATTACTGGAGCCGAGGTCGCTGAGGTAGTTAAGGAGCTGCACAGTGGCCGGGCTCCGGGGGTGGACGAGATCCGCCCTGATTTCCTGAAGGCTCTGGATGTTGTAGGACTGTCTTGGTTGACACGTCTCTGCAACACTGCATGGAAATCGGTGGCAGTACCGCTGGATTGGCAGACCGGGGTGGTGGTTCCCCTTTTTAAGAAGGGGGACCGGAGGGTGTGTTCCAGTTACAGGGGAATCACACTCCTCAGCCTCCCTGGTCAGGTCTATGCAGGGGTGCTGGAGAAGAGAGTCCGATCGATTGTCGAATCCCAGATCCAGAAGGAACAATGTGGGTTCCGTCCTGGTCCTGGACCACTGGACCAGCTCTATACCCTCACTAGGGTCCTTGAGGGAACATGGGAATTTGCCCAACTAGTCCACATGTGTTTTGTGGACTTGGAGAAGGCATTTGTCCGTGTCCCCCGGGGGAGTCCTGTGGGGGGTACTCCAGGAGTATGGGGTGCTGGGCCCGTTGTTACGGGCTGTCCAGTCCCTGTACAGATGGAGTGGGAGCTTGGTCCGCATTGCCGGTTGTAAGTCGGATTCGTTTCGGTGGGAGTTGGACTCCGCCAGGGCTGCCCTTTGT
This sequence comes from Hirundichthys speculiger, assembly GCA_018398805.1. Lineage (NCBI taxonomy): Eukaryota > Metazoa > Chordata > Actinopteri > Beloniformes > Exocoetidae > Hirundichthys > Hirundichthys speculiger. The sequence continues at coordinate 130,392 of JAGFBZ010002299.1, read as the reverse complement.
CACCGGTTCTGTTCATAACGTTTATGGACAGAATTTCTAGGCGCAGCCATGGAGCAGAGGGGTTCCGGTTTGGTGGTGTCGGGATCTCGTCTCTGCTGTTTGCAGATGACGTGGTCCTGTTGGCGCCATCGAGTGGGGATCTGCAGCTCTCGCTGGAGCGGTTCACAGCCGAGTGTGAAGTGGCAGAGATGAGGATCAGCACCTCCAAATCTGAGACCATGGTCCTCAGTCGGAAAAGGGTAGAATGCCTCCTCCGGGTCGGGAGTGAGGTTCTGCCTCAAGTGGAGGAGTTTAAGTATCTCAGGGTTTTGTTCACGAGTGATGGGAGAAAGGAGTGGGAGATCGACAGACGGATTGGTGCAGCGTCTGCTGTGGTGGTGACTCTGTACCGGTCCATTGTGGTGAAGAGAGAGCTGAGCCAAAAGGCAAGGCTCTCTGTTTACCGGTTGATCTTTGATCCAACCCTCACCTATGGTCATGAACTGTGGGTAGTGACCGAAAGAATGTGATCAAGGATACAAGCAGCGGAAATTAGTTTTCTCCGCAGGGTGGCTGGACTCTCCCTTAGAGATAGGGTGAGAAGTTCGGTCATTCGGGAGAGACTCAGAGTAGAGCTGCTGCTCCTTCACATCGAGAGGAGCCAGCTGAGGTGGTTCATCTGGTTAGGATGCCCCCCGGACGCCTCCCTGGAGAGGTGTTTCGGGCATGTCCAACTGGGAGGAGACCACGGGGAAGACCCAGGACCCGCTGGAGAGATTATGTCTCTCGGCTGGCCTGGGAGCTCCTCGGGGTTCTCCCAGAGGAGCTGGTGGAGGCGGCCGGGGGGAGGGAGGTCTGGACCTCTCTGCTGAAGCTGCTGCCCCCGCGACCCGACTTCTGGTCAACCGGAAGTTAATGGATGGATGGATGGATGGATTTTGTCAAGAAGTTGTGATTTTACAAAAGCTGATCATTTACAACAGAGAAATTGTCATTTTAGGTTAAAATTATTTCTGTTTTAGAGCTAAAGGTTCTGATCGTCCAAGAAAAGGTTTTTTATGATGAAGTTAGTTTTTTTCAAATATGTGATTTTACAAGAAAAATCTGTGATTTTAGGTCAAAAGTCTTTGTTTTAGTGATAAAAAGCTTCTGTTTGTGAATAAAGTCGGAGCAGGTGACGTCTCATCTTCGTTCTCATGTCTTCTCCTCTCAGACATCTCAGGCTGTGACGTCATCCAGCTGGCGGCCGTTTGTGGGCGGCAGGTTTTTAACCGCTACGTCCTCCCCCACCGGGTCATCCACCCCAATGCCGCCGCCGTCACCGGTTTCTCCGTCACACCCGAAGGCCTCCTCCTCCTCCGCGGGCGTCCCGTGGAAACCGTGTCCCTGGCTGAAGCGCTCACCTCCTTCATCGCCTTCCTGCGCTCCTTCGGCCGCCCCGTCCTGCTGGCGGCCCACAACGCCAGGAGCTTCGACAGCCCGGTGTTGACCAGGGCGCTGCGGCGCTGCTCCCTCCAGGACGACTTCCGCCAGGTGGTGTCGGGGTTTCTGGATACGCTGCTGCTCAGCAGGAAGCTCCACAGAGATCTGCCTAATCACAAACAGGAAGTTCTGGTGCAGCTGTTCCTGAAGAGATCCTACAACGCCCATAACGCTGAGGAGGACGCCGCCATGCTGCAGGAGCTCTGCCGCCGCTGGAGTCCCAACGAGTCTGACGTCAGCTCGTGTACCTTCAGTCCAGAACCAGTTTAGTCTCTTCTACCAGCCGTTTCTGCAGTCTGCCAAAAAGCATCCTTCTTTACTAAAAATAAACATGGAAAATACGTTTGTCGTCTCTATATTTCAGTCTCAGCAGGACGTGAATGACCATGACGGGAATTAACACATACGCGTCTTTGTCCATCAACGTAAACCAGCCTTTCTCAACCGGGGTGTCGTTTAAAAAATGACCTATTCTGACATTTCATATACAGCGGTACCTCTACTTACGAATGTCTCTACATACGAAATTTTCAGGTTACGAAACGCCTCAAAGGGAAAATATTGCCTCTAGTTACGAAAGAAATTTCAGTAGCGCTGCTACTCGCAGCTCCCAGAGTTTACTGAACGTAAACATAGCTGTCGGCTCTGTATCTCGGTTTGAAAGCGGTGCGTCCGAGCTGCTCTGCCATTGGCTATTGCTTAGTATCTTCCTGGCATCCCATTGGCTAGGAGGGCCCCTTGTCTGTATGAGCGTAACCCAGCAACCAGGTAAACAAACAATTTTTACCTCCGCCAAGGAGGTGATGTTTTTGTTCATCTGTCTGTCTGTGTTCAAGATAACTCAAAAAGTTATGGATGGATTTTGATGACATTTTCAGGAGTTGTCAGAAATGTGAAAAGGAAGAACTGATTTTATTTTGGGTGTGATCTGGAAGAAATCCTGGATTCTGGATCACTTTCAAATTTTCAATAATTGTTGCGCTTGTTGGAGGTCTGCGCTCTCTGAGTGCTTTTCTAGTTTGTTGAGGTTCGCTGACCTGTGGACTCAAAGTGAGATTATATTTGAATTCAATAATAGTCATGACACTCTCTCAAATTTGGCCTTTGCAAAGGGAGAACCCATTCACCCTACAACAATTCCACTACTTCTTTATTATTATTTTCTACTTTTTCTGTGCTCTCCTCTCTCTGTCCTACATCCTCTTTCTGTCCTCCATCTTCTCTCTGTCCTCCATCCTCTCTCTGTCCTGTCTCCCCTCTTTTTCTTTCTCTACCCGGCTGGCCTTCGGCAGGAAGGTCCCTCCATATGATCCAGGTCCTGCTCAAGGTTTCTTCCTCTTAAAGTGGAGTTTTTCCTTGCCACTGTTTGGTATAAAGGTTTTTTTTTCTCCCTACGTGGGAGTTTTTTACCTGCCATTATCATTGATTGGATTTAATTATATAATCTTAGTTGATGATATTTGCTCGGGGGTCATGCTCTGGGTCTCTGTAAAGCGCCTAGAGACAATTGTCATTGTAACAGACGCTATATAAATAAAATTGAATTGAATTGAATTGAATCTTACAGACCCCGCGGTCTGTCTTCCTGCTTCGCCCAGCTGGATTCTACCTCTGGTCTGTGCAGGCTGGTTTTATTAGTTGTATTTTCAGGATACACCCAAGCAAAGCCTGGTTACACAAGATTACATCTCAATGATATTGCATGACAGGTGTCTCATTCACCAATTAGTTGAGACAGTGTGTGTTTGACCCTAGTTCCTCTTTTGCTTTCTTTGGGCCTCTAAGAAGCAACGTCTTCTCATTCCGTGATGTGCAACTTCATCGTCCTCGCCTCTGTGCACTTCCTTTGACCTAGGGCCCAAACTTCTACCTGCTGCTGTATTTACGGCTACTTCTGCATTAATAAGACGTGTCACTATTCTGGGGAGCTTGCCCAGACTCTTAACAGCGCTATCTGACTTCTCCTTCTGTGTAGCTTCCCTAATCACGCGTGACTACAGATCTTTTAGGTCAAGAGCAGTTCAAAGCAGATACATCGTTTTACTTTTTACCTCAGTACACTTAATAACTAATACCATTATATTTGCGACACACATGATTATACTTTTAAGACTGATACAATTATATTTGTGATATCCATGATTATACTTGTAAGACTGTCAATCATACCCTGACCCCTGTTTCTCAGGGTCACCTTCCCACAAGATGCAGACCTTTTATCAACTTAATTTTGCTCTCAATATATGCATCCAAATATGCAAGCACAATCATAATTCCACACAGCACAATTATAATTCCCACAAGTTCTAACATGTATTTCTTACAGGTTTTTATGTCATTTCATGTATTATTTATAATTTATAAAAAAAAATAATGTTCGAATTTTGGGGGGCTTGGAACGGATTAGGGCATTTACATGGAAAACGCGTCTCTACTTAAGAAATTTTCAGGTTACGAAACTACTTCCAGAACCAATTAATTTTGTAAGTAGAGATAGTACTGTATAAATATATGAATGCATACATAAATACATAGTTTTTGCCTATGAATGAATGAATTAATAAATAAATAAATAAATAAGATACATAATTGCTCCCCTTGACGCACAGCCTGGGCTCTGGAACCAATCTTCTCGAGAGAGGCTGGACCTTATTCTACTCTGGAGTTGTCCAGGGTGAGAGGCGACGGGCTGGTGTGGGCTTGCTTATAGCCCCCCATCTTGGAGCCTGTACGTTGGGGTTTTCCCACGTGGATGAGAGGGTAGCTTCCCTGCGCCTTCGGGTCGGGGAACGGGCTCTGACTGTCATTTGCTCTTATGCTCCAAATGACAGTTCAGAGTACCCAGCCTTCTTGGGGTCCTTGGCGGGGGTGCTGGAAAGCGCCCCTAATGGGGACTCCTTTATCCTGCTGGGGGACTTCAACGCTCACGTTGGCAATGACAGTGGTACCTGGAGGGGCGTGATTGGGAGGAACGGCCTCTCTGATCTGAACCAGAGTGTGTTTTTGTTGTTGGACTTCTGTGCTCGTCACAGTTTGTCCATAACAAACACCATGTTCAAGCATAAGAGTGTCCATAAATGCACGTGGCATCAGGACACTCTTGGCCGGAGATCGATAATCGACTTTATAGTCATATCATCTGATCTTCGGCCGTATATTTTGGACACTCGGGTAAAGAGAGGAGCTGAGCTGTCAACTGATCACTACCTGGTGGTGGGTTGGATCAGATGGCGGGGGAGAATGCCGGTCAGACCTGGTAGGCCCAAACGTGTAGTGAGGTTTTGCTGGGAATGTCGGTTAGAGGAACCTGTCAGAAAGATCTTCAACTCACACCTCTGACAGAGCTTCAATCACATCCCGGGGGAGGCGGGGGACATTGAGTCTGACTGGGCCATGTTCCACACCTCCATTGCTGAAGCGGCTGACCGGAGCTGTGGCCGTAAGGTCGTCGGTGCCTGTCGTGGCGGCAATCCTCGAACTCGGTGGTGGACACCTCGGGTGAGTGAGGCCGTCAGACTGAAGAAGGAGTCCTACCTGGCTTGGTTAGCTTGTGGGTCTCCGGAATCCGCAGACAGGTACTTGGAGAAGGCATTTGACCGTGTCCCTTGGGGGGTCCTGTGGGGGGTATTCCATGAGTATGGGGTGCTGGGCCCGTTGTTACGGGCTGTCCAGTCCCTGAACAGATGGAGTGGGAGCTTGGTCCGCATTGCCGGTTGTAAGTCAGATTCGTTTTCAGTGAGAGTTGGACTCCGCCAGGGCTGCCCTTTGTCACGATTCTGTTCATAACGTTTATGGACAGAATTTCTAGCCGCAGCCAAGGAGCGGAAGGGTTCCAGTTCGGTGGTGTCGGGATCTCGTCTCTTCTGTTTGCAGATGATGTGGTCCTGTTGGCGCCATCGAGTGGGGATCTTCAGGTCTCGCTGGAGCGGTTCGCAGCCGAGTGTGAAGCGGCAGGGATGAGAATCAGCACCTCCAAATCTGAGTCCTCAGTCGGAAAAGTAGAATGCCTCCTCCAGGTCGGGAGTGAGGTTCTGCCTCAAGTGGAGGAGTTTAAGTATCTCGGGGTCTTGTTCACGAGTGATGGGAGAAAGGAGTGGGAGATCGACAGACGGATGCCTCCCTGGAGAGGTGTTTCGGGCATGTCCAACTCGGAGAAGACCACGGGGAAGACCCAGGACCCGCTGGAGAGATTATGGGCTCTATCTTGCGCCAAACCTCCTAAAGCTGCTATTAAGGGATAGCAGGTAGTAGGAGGGGCGTTCTCCCACAAAGAATGCAATCTTCCACCTCCCGAAACCTGTGATATTACCTGCGCAAACCACTATATTATGCACACATTATGCATGGGAGTGGTTAGGGCGTTCCACCTGTTTAACCAATCAGTGCGTCAGTAGCCATTGCCTTTAAGAGCAGGTTGTGCTACCTGCTAACCGCTATGGAGCATCTTTTCACCCAGATCGGAGCAGCTCTCATGGGCAGCTCGTCTGGAACTCTGCTGTAGAGCTTCCTCCTCTTCTTTCCTCCTCCTCCTCTGCACTGATATATACATAACTAGCTATAACTAATGTGGAGCAAATGATTTAATCATTTCTTTTGTACTCCAAGAAGTTTCAACAAACTGCTCAGAAAAAAATAGAGCCGGTGAATTTCCAGGAAAGCATTTCTTAACTAGAAAAGTAATCGGAGAGCGCAGACCTCCGCCAAGCACAACAGTTGTGGTTGCTTTAGGGTTCAAGAAACAACTAAACAGCGCAATGTTAGCGAAAATTTGAAAGTGATCCAGAATCCAGGATTTCTTCCGGATCACACCCAAAATAAAATCAGTTCCTCCTTTTCACATTTCTGACAACTCCTGAAAATGTCATCAAAATCCATCCATAACTTTTTGAGTTATCTTAAACATATCCCCTGCACCAAGACGCATAGCCGCTGGAAGCGGTGCTTTTTAAAATACTGCAGAACGGATCATTGGATGAGCATTGATCCAGAGGAACACGTATGATGACATCTACCTTCTACCAGTGAGAACATCTCAGGTGTTACGAGCGCAAGGAGAGGGTCAGAAGGAGGCGCACAGATTGTCTGGATCTGGTCCAGGTCTACGGTCTAAAACCTGATCATCTGGATCTGGTCCAGGTCTACGGTCTAGAACCTGATCATCTGGATCTGGTCCAGGTCTACGGTCTAAAACCTGATCATCTGGATCTGGTCCAGGTCTACGGTCTAGAACCTGATAATCTGGACCTGGTCCAGGTCTACAGTCTAGAACCTGATAGTCTATCTGGTCCAGGTCTATGGTCTAGAATCTGATCACCTGGATCTGGTCCAGGTCTACAGTCTAGAACCTGATCATCTGGATCTGGTCCAGGTCTACGGTCTAAAACCTGATCATCTGGATCTGGTCCAGGTCTACGGTCTAGAACCTGATCATCTGGATCTGGTCCAGGTCTACAGTCTAAAACCTGGTCATCAGGATCTGGTCCAGGTCTACAGTCTAGAACCTGATAATCTGGACCTGGTCCAGGTCTACAGTCTAGAACCTGATAGTCTGGATCTGGTCCAGGTCTATGGTCTAGAATCTGATCACCTGGATCTGGTCCAGGTCTACAGTCTAGAACCTGATCATCTGGATCTGGTCCAGGTCTACGGTCTAAAACCTGATCATCTGGATCTGGTCCAGGTCTACGGTCTAGAACCTGATCATCTGGATCTGGTCCAGGTCTACAGTCTAAAACCTGGTCATCAGGATCTGGTCCAGGTCTACAGTCTAGAACCTGATCATCTGGATCTGGTCCAGGTCTACAGTCTAGAACCTGATCGTCTGGATCTGGTCCAGGTCTACGGTCTAGAACCTGATCACCTGGATCTGGTCCAGGTCTACAGTCTAGAACCTGATCATCTGGATCTGGTCCAGGTCTATGGTCTAGAACCTGGACCAGATCCAGTTCTACGGTCTAGAACCTGAGTATCTGGATCTGGTCCAGGTCTACAGTCTAGAACCTGATCATCTGGATCTGGTCCAGGTCTATGGTCTAGAACCTGATCATTTGGATCTGGTCCAGATCTACAGTCTAGAACCTGATCGTCTGGATCTGGTCCAGGTCTACGGTCTAAAACCTGATCATCTGGATCTGGTCCAGGTCTACAGTCTAGAACCTGATCATCTGGATCTGGTCCAGGTCTTCAGTTTAGAACCTGATCGTCAGGATCTGGTCCAGGTCTACGGTCTAAAACCTGGACCAGATCCAGTTCTACGGTCTAAGAACCTGATCATCTGGATCTGGTCCAGGTCTACAGTCTAGAACCTGATCATCTGGATCTGGTCCTCAGCTATGGTCTAGAACCCGATCATCTGGATCTGGTCCAGGTCTACAGTCTAGAACCTGATAGTCTGGATCTGGTCCAGGTCTACGGTCTAAAACCCGATCATCTGGATCTGGTCCAGGTCTACGGTCTAAAACCCGATCATCTGGATCTGGTCCAGGTCTACAGTTTAAACCCTGATCGTCTGGATCTGGTCCTCAGCTACAGTCTAGAACCTGATCATCTGGATCTGGTCCAGGTCTACGGTCTAGAACCTGATCATCTGGATCTGGTCCAGGTCTATGGTCTAGCACCTGATCATCTGGATCTGGTCCAGGTCTATGGTCTAGAACCTGATCATCTGGATCTGGTCCAGGTCTATGGTCTAGAACCTGATCATCTGGATCTGGTCCAGGTCTACATGAGTCCAGACATGAATGTAGATTTGTTACTGTAGCAAACAGCTCAGCCACCAACTTTCTCTGACATGTTTCTGAACTGTTAGCTCTTCTTTGTTAGCCCGTTCGTCAGCTCTGCTCCCTGCAGACAGACTGAAGCCCCGCCCCTGGGGGCGGGGTTACTGTTCTATGTGACGTAGGCTGGTAGACTTTAACGATCCGCTGGTGTTTCCAGCTGTTTTCTATCACAGGCTGATTCAGACTCCAGGGGTAAAAGAGACTTCTGAAGCTGAGCACGCAGGTAAAAAAAAACAAGAAATGAACAGTTTATTGTGGAAGGAGACCTTTAACATCTATTTTTTTTTAGATTTTGTGTTATAAAATATGTATAGTCTATTTCTGGATTTTTTGAGCTGAAGAGTCTTGGTTTGTGGTTTTTAGTTCATCCATCCATCAGTGGTCCTGTTTCTGATTTAAAGATCACTGGCAGAGTCCTTTCTCTCCAGATGAACCTCCCTACCCAGTGGTCAGTGGAGGAACTGCAGCCTCTAGCGGTCAGTGGAGGAACTGCAGCCTCTAGCGGTCAGTGGAGGAACTGCAGCCTCTAGTGGTTTATAGAGGAACTGCAGCCTCTAGTGGTTTATAGAGGAACTGCAGCCTCTAGCGGTCGGTAGAGGATCTGCAGCCTGTAGTGGTCGGTAGAGGAACTGCAGACTCTAGTGGTTGGTAGAGGAACTGCAGCCTCTAGTGGTTTATAGAGGAACTGCAGTCTCTAGCGGTTTATAGAGGAACTGCAGCCTCTAGCGGTTGGTTGAGGAACTGCAGCCTCTAGCGGTTGGTAGAGGAACTGCAGCCTCTAGCAGTTTATAGAGGAACTGCAGCCTCTAGCAGTCGGTAGAGGAACTGCAGCCTCTAGTGGTCAGTAGAGGAACTGCAGCCTCTAGTGGTTTATAGAGGAACTGTAGCCTCTAGTGGTCAGTAGAGGAACTGCAGACTCTAGCAGTCGGTAGAGGAACTGCAGCCTCTAGTGGTCGGTAGAGGAACTGCAGCCTCTAGTGGTCAGTAGAGGAACTGCAGCCTCTAGTGGTTTATAGAGGAACTGTAGCCTCTAGTGGTCAGTAGAGGAACTGCAGCCTCTAGCGGTCGGTAGAGGAACTGCAGCCTCTAGCAGTCGGTAGAGGAACTGCAGCCTCTAGTGGTCGGTAGAGGAACTGCAGCCTCTAGTGGTCAGTAGAGGAACTGCAGCCTCTAGTGGTTTATAGAGGAACTGTAGCCTCTAGTGGTCAGTAGAGGAACTGCAGCCTCTAGCGGTCGGTAGAGGAACTGCAGCCTCTAGTGGTCGGTAGAGGAACTGCAGCCTCTAGTGGTCAGTAGAGGAACTGCAGCCTCTAGTGGTTTATAGAGGAACTGTAGCCTCTAGTGGTCAGTAGAGGAACTGCAGCCTCTAGCGGTCGGTAGAGGAACTGCAGCCTCTAGTGTTCAGTCAGGTGTTATCATTGACTACTGAATAAATAAGTGCATTTGCAGGTTGCTCCTTAATTTTCCACAAAAATATTGCTAAAACGACAGAAGAAGCCCTCAAATGTGTCATAATTCTACATGAAAAGGTTTTTCAGTGTCATGAGGGCGGGGCCAGGATCAAACGTCCCACCTGAAACCAGCTTGGCTCCTCCTCCTCCAGATCTGTGAGCTGATCTTCATCTTGAGCTCCTACAGAGGAACCGGCGTCCAGAAACCCCTCCCAGAAAAAAGATCACACCACTCCTTCATGTTTGACTGCATTTTTGCTTTTTTAATAAGCAGATGAATTTCTGATAAAGTCTTTTTTTTCTTCCAACCAAAGATGAGCTTATGTCAATAAAAATAAACGTAACACAAACTGCACCATTAACATACATGAGTAGAGTGGTGATAGATGGAGGGATGGATGAAGGGATGAAGGGATAGATGGATGGAGGGATAGATGGAGGGATGGATGGAGGGAGGGTTGGATGGATGGATGGATGGATGGAGGGATGGATGGATGGATGGAGGGATGGATGGAGGATGGAGGGAGGGTTGGATGGATGGATATATGGATGGATGGATGGATGGAGGGAGGGTTGGATGGATGGATATGGATGGATGGATGGATGGATGGATGGATGGATGGAGGGAGGGTTGGATGGATGGATATATGGATGGATGGATGGATGGATGGATGGAGGGAGGGTTGGATGGATGAATATATGGATGGATGGATGGATGGAGGGAGGGTTGGATGGATGAATATATGGATGGATGGAGGAAGGGAGGGAGGGTTGGATGGATATATGGATGGATGGATGGATGGATGGATGGAGGGAGGGAGGGTTGGATGGATGGATGGATGGATGGATGGATGGATGGATGGAGGGAGGGTTGGATGGATGGATATATGGATGGATGGAGGGAGGGTTGGATGAATGGATATATGGATGGATAGATGGATGGATGGATGGAGGGATGGATGGAGGGATGGATGGAGGGATGAGGCTGTTTCTGCTACGCAGCGCTCAGCGGCTGTCTGGTCGTCGTCTGTGACGTGTTGCCGTGGGTAACGGTTCCAGGATAATATACCCTTTAATTAGAGATGAGCACGAACAGGTGACGTAGAAAACAGGAAGCAGAGCATGCCTTCCACTGACATTCACATTTACGTTTACAGCTTTTCCTTTTTTCTGTTTTTTAGCAGAATTTTACAGACGGACACAGAAATCATGAAACAAACAGAACAGCTTCAGTAAAAGAAAACGTGTTCAGGTGAACAGCAGCAGGTGAGCGTTAAACGACAGGACGGCTCCCTGCTACAGCTACGCTACGCTACGCTAACGTTCACAGCAGAACCAGAGAAGAAGAACAGCTACTGTCCTGGAGGAGGAGAAGAGGAGGAAGAAGGAGGGAGAGGAGGAAGGATAAGAGGAAGAAGGAGAAGAGGAGGAAGGAAAGGAAGAAGGAGGGAGAGGAGGAAGGGGAAGAGGAAGGAGAAGAGGAGGAAGGAAAAGAAGAAGGAGGGAGAGGAGGAAGGAGGGAGAGGATGAAGGATAAGTGGAAGAAGGAGGGAGAGGATGAAGGATAAGAGGAAGAAGGAGAAGAGGAGGAAGGATAACAGGAAGAAGGAGGAGAGGAGAAATGGGAAGAGGAAGAAGGAGGAGAGGAGGAAGCGGAAGAGGAATAAGGAGGGAGAGGAGGAAGGAAAGGAAGAAGGAGGGAGAGGATGAAGGATAAGAGGAAGAAGGACAAGAGAAGGAAAGATAACAGGAAGAAGGAGGGAGAGGAGGAATGAGGAGGAGAGGAGGAAGGGAAAGAGGAAGGAGGGAGAGGAGGAAGGAGGAGGAGAGGAGGAAGGGAAAGAGGAAGGAGGGAGAGGAGGAAGAAGGAGAAGAGGAGGAAGGATAACAGGAAGAAGGAGGGAGAGGAGGAAGGAGGAGGAGAGGAGGAAGGGGAAGAGGAAGGAGGAGGAGAGGAGGAAGGGGAAGAGGACCATTTTCCCTGAAGTCAGAGGATCTGGTTTCTGCTACGTCAGGAACATTTACAGCCAACAGCTCAGCTGTCTGCCTCCATATTGTATCCCATAATGCAATGTGGCACTACAAAGAAGAAGACAAAGAGCTGCAGTCCTGGTCAGGAAGAAGAAGAAGGAGAACCGGGTTTCTGTGGCTCAGATGGGTTCTGATGTCAGCAGAGCCGTTTCTGTTCACGAGTAGATGACTGAGGTGGGTGGGGCCCCAGGGGTCACCAGGGGGTCACCGGGGGTCACCAGAGCCACTCTTCAGAACATCCTGGTTCTGCTGATAACTGGTTTCCTGCTCCTCTGATTGTTTGGATGTTCATCTTATGGTAAAAAACTTCCAACATTTTATTGTAATAGTTGATTTCTTTGTGACTTTTTTTTCGCAAAAAAAATCGTAACTTTTTCACAAAGATTGCTCCGAATCCGAAAGATTAAAATCTGGACTTTTAATGAAAAATCACAACTATTTTCTCATAAATTTGAGTTTTTTTTGTCCTGACACACTCTTGAGGTTTTATGAAAAATCCAAATCAGAAAGTAAAACTTTTTTGAAGAACAAACCTTTTTTCTTGTAAAATCAAGTCGTTTTTTTCTCCCAAAAAATCTCAATTTTTGTGAAAAAGTCACCGAATCAAATCAGTAGTTTAATTATTAAAAAATCTGATTTCACGACAAAAAAGTTTCACTTTTTTTTAAAATAAAAAAGTCACAGTTTAATGAGAAGAAATCGACAAATTTAAGAGGAAATGTTTAAATTTTCATGAAAAAAAGTTTGAGAAATTTTGAGAGAAAAAAGTCACAGTTGTAAAAGAAAAAAATAAGTAAAAAAGTAGTGATTTTACAGAAAAACGTTGAAAAGATGCTGAAGCTTGTAGCTCCGCCTACATCACATGCCTCCTCTCTGATTGGCTGGATGTCCAGAACGGCTCTGCTGATGTCATCAGGTGCTACAATGATCCGACATGAGAGGAGGCTCCGCCTCCCCAGGTGGGAGGAGTCACAGCTGAAGGTTTCATTCATTCAGTCACAGACAGCAAAGACAAAAACTCAACCAACAAAAAACATAAAAAAAACAACTTTAACAACAAAATCATCTTTTTTTGTCATTAATGACACGTAGTTTACAGCAACAATATATTAAAAAAGATTCAAGTCATGATGCAGTAACACTTCTGGTTTTACTTCTGACACCTCGGGGGGGTTTGGGTTCCCCTGACCCCTGACCTCATCACGTCAGCACCCAAACTGGCTCTGCTGACTGGGACCCAGTAAACCCAGTAAACCATCATTAAAACAACATTAACAATCAGAGTAACGCGGACGGACAGGTGTGGGCGGAGTCTTCTGTACCTGATGTGCGGCAGGTGTGATGGAGAAGCAGACGGCCTCGTGTAAACGTGAAAGCGGTTTAGCTCAGTTCTGGTTCTGGACGGTCCCGGTCCCGTTTCAACAGCATAGCTACATTTGCTCTGCGTGGCTCCTGGAAACAGACGGGTTGCGGTCCGGTTCCCCTCCTGGAGGACCGGCGGGGCCAAAGACCCGTCTCTCGTCTTCGGTTCTGTCCCCCGGGCCCCCCGGGCCCCGAGGCCCCCCGTCACACCATGAACTCGTTGCTGCCGTACAGAACCAGCTGCTGCGGCCCGGAGCCGAAGTCGGACTCCCGTCGTTGGCCTCCCGAGGACTCGCGCGGCGAGCTGCGGCTCAGCCGAAGCCTGAGGCGCGTCTTCCCGGTCCTGGCTCCGCCCTCCGGCTCTGCCGGCGGGGCCCCCAGGCCGTAGGACGAGAGCAGGGGCCCCGAGGAGGAGGAGCGGAAACGGTAGTGAGGAGACGGGGACCCGGTAGGCGTTGGAGGACAGGGAGGAGGAGGGGCGGTGGGAGGAGACGGTGGAGGCGGAGTCAGCGGAGTCCTGGGAGTCGGGCTGTCGGTGCAGCGCTCGGCGGCTCTTCGCCTCCGACTTCCTGCATCGATACGAGCCGCGGTCTGCAGGACACCAATGTTAGTTTCTCTGACGTTTTACAGCAAAAAGTGATTTTACAAAACTTTGTTTTACAGAAAAAACTCTGGTTTCTGGACAGAAAGTTGACTCTTTAATTCCGTAAAGTTCTAATATTACATTGACAGACAGAAAGCGAAGACGTCGTCTGGAAAACTTCACAGAAGAAACTGGGTTTGAACCTTCAGAGCTTCTGGGGACAAACGTTCTCGATGGTTTACAGAAGAACGTTTCAGGACTTCGTCCCAGAAACTTCTCTTTGGTGAAGACGTTCAGACGAGACGTTTGTCCCAGAAGTCTTCTGCTGCTTCTAAAGCAGGTAGATGTTCCAGGTAGCGGTGCACGATAACTATCGACCCGATAACTATCGACCCGATAACTATCGACCCGATAACTATCGACCCGATAACTATCGACCCGATAACTATCGACCCGATAACTATCGACCTGATAACTATCGACCCCATAACTATTGACCCGATAACTATCGACCGATAACTATCGACCCGATAACTATTGACCCGATAACTATCGACCGATAACTATCGACCCGATAACTATCGACCCGATAACTATTGACCGATAACTATCGACCCGATAACTATCGACCCGATAACTATCGACCCGATAACTATCGACCCGATAACTATCGACCCGATAACTATCGACCTGATAACTATCGACCCGATAACTATCGACCCGATAACTATCGACCCGATAACTATCGACCGATAACTATCGACCCGATAACTATCGACCTAATAACTATCGACCTGATAACTATCGACCCGATAACTATCGACTTGATAACTATTGACCCGATAACTATCGACTTGATAACTATTGACCCGATAACTATCGACCTGATAACTATCGACCTGATAACTATCGACTTGATAACTATCGACCCGATAACTATCGACCTGATAACTATCGACCTAATAACTATCGACCTGATAACTATCGACCCGATAACTATCGACTTGATAACTATTGACCCGATAACTATCGACTTGATAACTATTGACCCGATAACTATCGACCTGATAACTATCGACCTGATAACTATCGACCTGATAACTATCGACCTGATAACTATCGACTTGATAACTATCGACCCGATAACTATCGACCTGATAACTATCGGGCCGATAACAGTAAATTATGACGTCATCCTGATAACTCCGATATCACGACGAATAGCCCTGATAACATGTCAACACAGCAGTGCCTCGCTCCCTCTGAGCCTTGAATAACCAGCAGTGAATGTTATGTTCAAGTGACGTCGGCATAATCAGAAAAACGATAACTCAATCAGGAAAATCAAGAATACCCCCTCATGCCAGAAAACAACTCGTTAACTCGGTAATAATTTTGGTAGTTGAGGACTTGAATTGATATTCGCAGTATTTTCCCACGTTACACATAAAGTAAAAAATAGAAAAGGCTGAAATAACGACTAGCAAACGAGGAAACGTGGGAATTTACGTTACACCTTGAATGCAGCCTCCATTGTGCTGATCACAACAAACATGGCGGCGTGGAACTTTGTTAAAGTTTCAGAAGAAGATAGTTTGGTGGTTATTTGTGACGAATCCTCTGAGTGAATTCTACGAGGAGGGAAGCACAAGCTTTAATACGTAAAACCTGATCAGCCACCTACAACATAACAATCACTTCCATGGAGTTTTGAAATCGCGCTAACGTGAGCTAACGAAGCTAATGCTAACGTGCGCGAGCCAGCAGCAGCCTCTCCTCTCCCTCATTCCTCTCATCTAAAGCTTCCATGAGATTAAAAAATAAAAACTACTGAACCTCATTTACTTTAATTAAAGGTATTAATTTAAATGGAAATGTTTGATAGCTTTAAGAAAATGTTTGAGAGGCTTGACAATAGTTTTTCATTGGAAAAAATAAATATCTGTTCATTTAAAGAGTCCAAATTGTTTTTGTTTTGTTCATAGTATTAATGTAATGATCTTAGGTATATGTGTGTGTTATCGGTTTTAAATAACAGTTATCGTGCATCGCTACGTTCCAGGTGACCCTCCCATCAGCTCAACCAGCTGCTCTTCACCGTAGAAACATCTGTTTACTGAACCAGTTTCATCTGAAGACCCTGATAAAACCTCTGACGTCGGTAAATAACGGTAAACTTGGTTCTACGTACCTGACGGGTCGGACGTGGCTCCCTCCGTTTCCATGGTGATGTTCTCAAAGCTGTCCGCCGTCCCGATGGACGCCTCCGATTCTGGCGTGTCGTCGTCGGACATCCGCGGCTCCAAGACCAACATCTCGTACGTCAGCTCCTCCCTGCCGACAGTCAGAGACACGTTGGTGGCGTCGCCACAAACACGTATCACCTGAGCGTTCGGGTCAGGTGACCAGCCGTCACAGCGACAGTTATCGTAGTTTTCCTGATGGTCAGTGTGTGAATGAGGCCGTATCTCAGGAACATCTCAGGTGGAAACGAACCTGTCACGTCAGGTGTGATCCAGTCAGAATGAAGAAGAAATGGAAAGTTCTACTGCTAACAGAGATTCAGGTGGTTCAGGTTCAGGTCCAGTTTCAGTCTCAGACTGGTCCTCCGTCCACCGCTACAATCTGTGGAACCTTCAACCAGCTGAAGCCACTAACGGGTCACTGGTTTCCACCTGGTTGAAGGTTCTGCTCCTCATATTGTAATAATTCAGCTTTTTACAACTGGAACTGTTTTTGTTGAGGTGGAAATGATCCTACAACGATTAAAACGAGGAGTACGAGAACACGTACGAGGAGATGACCTCACGTACGAGGAGGTGACCTCACGTACGAGGAGGTGACCTCACGTACGAGGAGGTGACCTCACGTACGAGGAGGTGACCTCACGTACGAGGAGATGACCTCACGTACGAGCAGGTGACCTCACGTACGAGGAAATGACCTCACGTACGAGGAGGTGACCTCACGTACGAGCAGGTGACCTCACGTACGAGCAGGTGACCTCACGTACGAGCAGGTGACCTCACGTACGAGCAGGTGACCTCACGTACGTTGAGATGACCTCACGTACGAGCAGGTGACCTCACTTACGTGCAGGTGACCTCACGTACGAGGAGATGACCTCACGTATGAGGAGGTGACCTCACGTACGAGGAGATGACCTCACGTACGAGCAGGTGACCTCACGTATGAGGAGGTGACCTCACGTACGAGGAGATGACCTCACGTACGTGCAGGTGACCTCACGTACGAGCAGGTGACCTCACGTATGAGGAGGTGACCTCACGTACGAGCAGGTGACCTCACGTACGAGGTGACCTCACGTACGAGGAGGTGACCTCACGTACGAGCAGGTGACCTCTCGACCTGAATCCAGGTCTTAAATAACAGCTTCATCCGCGTAAACGCTGTTTCTCTCCAGGTGGGCGCATCGATGCAGCAGGATGAACCAGACACCTGATGACACCTGATGACACCTGATGACACCTGATGACACCTGATGCTCCAGTTAGTTCAGGTAGAGAGTTGAACCTTCAGAGTTATAATCCACCAACGACGTCATACTTCTCTTTCTGGAGACTCTCGATCTGCTCGTTGAGGATTCGTTCCTCCTGCTGCATGGCGAGCTGCTGCTGCTCGTTTCAGCCCCGCCTCCGCTGCTTCCTCTGCTCCTCCTCCTCCTCCTCCTGAAGGTTGTCCGTCCACCACTGGGGGCGCTCTGGGGTTTGGGGGAGGCGAGGCAACATGGCTGCTGTTTTGGCGGACGAGGCCTCGGCTCTGCAGGTTTGGAGCAAAGATGTGAGCTGATGTTTGAGGAGAAGCCGTTTCAACAGAGACGAGATGAAGCACAGAGGTTCTGACATCACAGTTTATGACATCACTGCTACAAACGAGTACCTCCGATGAAAGAAACATCACACACAAAAACACACCTCTCCTAGTGCACGTACGCGCACACACGCACAGACGCTGGTTAAATCAGCTGTTAGTGAAGCAGAAACGAGACGCGACAGGAATGAGAGGCGTCACCACCGGTTCTCCGTCACCAGCACCAGCTGGAGCAGATCCGGTTCAGACCCGCGAAGATGATCAGGCGACGCTTTAATCCATCAGACATGATAAATAAACCAGAACAGATGTGGAGATCTGAAGTTCTGATTTAAGCTACGATGGTGGAGGTCAGGACGTGGTGGCGATGAAGGGAGGTTTTATTAAAAACAAATTTAATTAAAAATAAAAATAAAATAATATAAAAATGAAACAAAATGAAATAAAACAAAATAAAAATAATATGAAATAAAACAAAAATAAAAAATAAAATGAAATAAAACAAAACAAAACAAAAATAAAATGAAATAAAACAAAAATAAAATAAAATAAAACAAAAATGAAAATAAAATAAAATAAAATGAAATAAAATAAAATAAAAATGAAACAAAATAAAATAAAAAAATAAAATGAAATAAAACAAAATAAAAAACAAAAATGAAATGAAACAAAATTAGATAAAATAAAATAAAATAAAAATGAGACAAAATAAAATAAAATAAAACAAACTAAAATAAAAATAAAATGAAATGAAATAAAATAAAATAGAATAAAAATGAAATAAAATAAAATAAATATGAAACAAAATAAAAATAAAACAAAAATGAAACAAAATAAAATAATATAGCCGATTTGCAAGTAAACATTCAGAATTTCTGACTTTTTAAACCAGTGAACTGATCAAATCTGCTCCGTAGTTCAGCGGTTTCAGCAGCTGGTCCACCTCCAGAAGCTACAGTCCTGCAGCGGTCACAGGTTCGATTCCCAGCCTGTGAATCTTTACTGCACATCTTCCTCGTTCCCTCTCTGCCCTGATTTCTATGATGAAAAATCTCATCATCTTTAATCTGATGAACATGAAACGCTGGATGAAAAATCTCAGAACATTTAACTTAAAACAAAAGAAAAAAATCAGATTCCATCACCTCAAAGTTTCCATGTAAAAACTATTTAAGAAGCAAGAAAAGAAGAATCTAGAGTTCAGATTCAGTTGTTTCAGGACAAAAATAAAATAAAAGCAGGAAGATGAGTGACCTGAACTCTATCTACATTCATAAACTACCAGATTTAAAACTGGGAAGTATTTTGAATAAAGTACTGAACCTAACCCTGAACATCTGTCTCCACAGTCCACGGTTCATGCTCCACTCAGCCTGACCCCATCATCATCCCTCCACCACCGTGCTTCAGACCGTCTGAGCTGTTCCTGCTGGTCAGGGTTCTGGTCTCAACATGGTTCTGGTTTCTGGTCTCATCTGTCCAGAGGACGTTGATCCAGACGGCTGCTGGTTTGTTTAGATGCTGTTTTTTTCAGTGTTTTTACATAAAATAAATTTTAGGGCTAAAAGACGGGCTACTAACTGTTGAAGTGTTCTTTTGGATCCTAATTGAATGTTTTTTTTTTTTAAAAACACTATTTCAATTACAAAGACGTCACAGACAGAATGAGCAGACGACTGGACAGACTGACGGACAGGACAGGACGAAGGCGGGCGGAGAAACGGTGTGGGCGGGCATACGTACCGGGGTGGCAGTGCGGGTAATGCTCATAAACCTAACAGCAATTAGTGCGGGTTTCTGGAAGAAGGGTGGAGGGAGGGAGGAAGGGAGGAAGGAAGGAAGGAAGGAAGGAAGGAAGGATGGATGGATCAGTGTTAGGAAGCTGTGATTTGATTTGATCTGGTTATTTTTTGGTCAGAAATTGTGAGGAAAGCTGTACAGGTGATCTGATGTGATGTTCAGGTATCTTCTGACCTGCAGATGGTCAGACCAGACTTGATTCTGAAGTTCTGCTCCGTTAACAGGCGCATCATCATTCTGATTACCATTTCCTAAACCTTCCTAAACAGAAAACTGCTGTGACCCAGAACACGACTCAGACCCGCAGCAGAACTTCACGTTCAACACCTGGTCATAGACTTCAGTGAACAATGCTGCACCCGGTTGGTTCGAGTCTCGTTGTTGGTTCAAGAGTCTCATTGTTGGTTCAAGAGTCTCGTTGTTGGTTCAAGAGTCTCGCTGTTGGTTAGAGAGTCTCGTTGTTGGTTCAAGAGTCTCGTTGTTGGTTCAAGAGTCTCGCTGTTGGTTCAAGTCTCGTTGTTGGTTCAAGTCTCGTTGCTGGTTCAAGAGTCTCGTTGTTGGTTCGAGTCTCGTTGTTGGTTCAAGAGTCTCGCTGTTGGTTCAAGTCTCGTTGTTGGTTCAAGTCTCGTTGCTGGTTCAAGAGTCTCGCTGTTGGTTCAAGAGTCTCGCTGTTGGTTCAAGAGTCTCGCTGTTGGTTCAAGAGTCTCGCTGTTGGTTCAAGAGTCTCATTATTGGTTCGAGAGTCTCACTGTTGGTTCGAGAGACTCGCTGTTGGTTCAAGAGTCTCGCTGTTGGTTCAACAGTTCAACAGTCTTGCTGTTGGTTCGAGAGTCTCACTGTTGGTTCAAGAGTCTCGGTGTCGGTTCAAGAGTCTCATTATTGGTTCAAGAGTCTCGCTGTTGGTTCAAGAGTCTCGCTGTTGTTTCAAAAGTCTCGTTGTTGGTTCAAGAGTCTCGTTGGTTCAAGAGTCTCGCTGTTGGTTCAAGAGTCTCGCTGCTGGTTCAAGAGTCTCGCTGTTGGTTCGAGTCTCGTTGGTTCAAGAGTCTCGCTGTTGGTTGAAGAGTCTCATTATTGGTTCAAGAGTCTCGCTGTTGGTTCAACAGTTCAACAGTCTTGCTGTTGGTTCGAGAGTCTTACTGTTGGTTCAAGAGTCTCGCTGTTGGTTCAAGAGTCTCATTATTGGTTAAAGGGTCTCGCTGTTGGTTCAAGAGTCTCATTGTTGGTTCAAGAGTCTCGCTGTTGGTTCAAGAGTCTCGCTGTTGGTTCAAGAGTCTCATTATTGGTTCGAGAGTCTCACTGTTGGTTCGAGAGACTCGCTGTTGGTTCAAGAGTCTCGCTGTTGGTTCAATAGTTCAACAGTCTTGCTGTTGGTTCGAGAGTCTCACTGTTGGTTCAAGAGTCTCGGTGTTGGTTCAAGAGTCTCATTATTGGTTCAAGAGTCTCGCTGTTGGTTCAAGAGTCTCGCTGTTGTTTCAAAAGTCTCGTTGTTGGTTCAAGAGTCTCGTTGGTTCAAGAGTCTCGCTGTTGGTTCAAGAGTCTCGCTGCTGGTTCAAGAGTCTCGCTGTTGGTTCGAGTCTCGTTGGTTCAAGAGTCTCGCTGTTGGTTGAAGAGTCTCATTATTGGTTCAAGAGTCTCGCTGTTGGTTCAACAGTTCAACAGTCTTGCTGTTGGTTCGAGAGTCTTACTGTTGGTTCAAGAGTCTCGCTGTTGGTTCAAGAGTCTCATTATTGGTTAAAGGGTCTCGCTGTTGGTTCAAGAGTCTCATTATTGGTTCAAGAGTCTCACTGTTGGTTCGAGAGACTCGCTGTTGGTTCAAGAGTCTCGCTGTTGGTTCAACAGTTCAACAGTCTTGCTGTTGGTTCGAGAGTCTCACTGTTGGTTCAACAGTCTCGCTGTTGGTTCAAGAGTCTCGCTGTTGGTTCCAGAGTCTTGCTGTTGTTTCAAAAGTCTCGTTGTTGGTTCAAGAGTTTAGTTGTTGTTTCAAGAGTCTCGTTGTTGGTTCAAGAGTTTAGTTGTTTGTTCAAGAGTTTCGTTGTTGGCTCAAGAGTCTCGTTTTTGGTTCAAGAGTCTCGCTGTTGGTTCAAGAGTCTTGTTGTTGGTTCAAGAGTCTCATTTTTGGTTCAAGAGTCTCGTTGTTTGTTCGAGTCTCGCTGTTGGTTCAAGAGTCTTGTTGTTGGTTCAAGAGTCTCGTTGTTTGTTCAAGAGTCTCGCTGTTGGTTCAAGAGTCTTGTTGTTGGTTCAAGAGTCTCGTTGTTGGCCCGTCTGGTGGTGCAGTGGCTAGTGCAGGGGGTCCATGTACTGAGGCTACAGTCCTCGAGGCAGCGGTCGCAAGGTCAACTCCCGGCTCATTGACCCTTTGCTGCATGTCTTCCCCGTTCTCTCTCTGCTCCCTTCCCTGTCCATCTCTACTGCAAATAAAAAGGCCACTCGTGCTAAAAAAAAGTCTTATGTTGGTTCAAGATTCGCTGCTTCACTTCTGTCTTTCAGTAACAAACCTGCTCTTTTCTTTTCATCAGTTGTAGCTCAAATGGTGGAGAAATTAAAACTTGCCAACTAAGAGAAATAAATAACTTGTTTTATAACTGAAGTCTTAAAAAAAAAGCATCTAGTTGGCTAACAGGCTAGCTGCTAAGTAGCAACACATTCCAATTAATCCATCATCCATCCATCCATTACCCTTATCTGTTTTTTCTATTTTTGTAATTTAAATAACTTATTTCATTCTGTTCTTTTCATCTTGTGAAGCACTTCGAGTCTGAAATGATCTAAAATAATAACTCAACTATACTAGTTATCTAATTATCTTGTTATCTAGTTAGCTGGCCATCAAACCAGCTAACTAACTAGCAAGCTAGCAGCTAATTAGCTACCCAGCTTCTAACTGATTTGGTCTGTTTTCAGTCCAGCAGCTAACGAGACAATCAACAAAGACTGAACTGGTTTTATGAATTAATTTGCCATAAAATGATTTTTTTTTCTCAAAATTTATGGACAGCAAAAATGTTTTTAAAATCAGACATCAGAGGTTCCCTCCTGTTATCCTGGAGGACTTTTTTGTTTTGTTTTGTTTTTTTTTTTTTTTATCCTGGAGGTTTTGGTGAACTTGTGAATTCATTTTCCACCTTCATGAAGGTCAGTGATCCAGGCCCAGATCATGATGCTCCTTCTACCTGCTACTGTGACGTAAATGAAGATCAGATGATGTGTTTGGCTAATGCGGCTAATGCGGCTAATGCAGAGAAGCAGTTCAGTTTCCAGGAGGCTGGTTACTGGAGAAAAACAGACCTCAATGATCCCAAACTGGGAAGTTCCTGCGTTCCAGATGAGTTTTGTCCAGGAGGGTTTAAGTTACAGCATATTTAGTTTTAAAAAACTGGAACCAACTTCCATCCTAACAAAGACATCAGTTTACTAAGTTTGGAGCTCCAGGATGGTCTTACCATGGACTTCCTGATGTGGGTCAGTCTGCTCTTGGCTTTGTTTTCTGCAAACTCCAGACTGCTGATGTCTTTCAGACGAGCTTTGTACTTGTTCATCTGCTCATTGATGATCAGCTCCACGCACCTACGGGTCACAGACAAACATCAGGTTTTTAAACCAGAGACTTCCTGGACATGAAATGAAGACACTTCTGAGCGTGACTGGATTTCCTGAAAAACCAGTCTGAACTCAGGTGGCTTCAGCTGAGGAGATAACAACTTGTCAGTTAATTAACTACTTCATTTATACTCACATTTGTGTGTTTTTAAGTGAGAAATTTTACAGAGTCAGACAGATGTCAAAAACAAGTAAACATCCACGTATATTAGTTTAAAGTTGTTCAGAAATAAAAAAAAAAAAAGTAAATTAATAAAATTCATTAATTCTCATATCAGTCGTATATAAAATGTTTAATTTTTGTCTTTTATTTTGTCTGTGAGAAAACGATCCTTAAAGATTATGAATACGAAGATACGAGAGAGAAATGACTGTCAACAGCACGTCTCAGGTCTAAGACATCATCTATGGAACAGAGGAAACATCGATTCATCAAACTGCTCATCGGTTCTACATCAGCTGACCCTAAACGACTGTTGACGGCTGTGATGTCGCAACGGAGCCAACGTTAAAATTAAAGTGCAACCTTGGAGGAACCAGTAGTGGACCTACGCCGTGGTTTTGCTGATGTCTTGGACACTCTGCAGTGGGTCGATGCTGTCGGGACAGCGGAGGATGCAGGGAGCGAACACGATGGCGAGGGCGTTGGCGGACATCCTGTTAGTTTCCTCCTGCAGGGCGATCCTGAAACGCATCACGGTAAAACTGTGAATCTGGGGATCCACTTCCATCCAGACATGTAGACACAAGAGTTCCAGCTTCTCATCTCTGATCAGCTGACTCACCTGACCAGGTGGAAGACGAGGCGCTCCAGAGTGCTCAGGTGAGTCCTGCTCAGCTGGTCGATCACTGAGTACACCCCCTGGATCACCTCCCGCTTGTCTGTCTGGCCTGAAAACAGAATGTGGACGTCTTCAGACCAACATCTGGAAAGAACAGAACCGTCATGGGTTCTGCGGTGCCCAGGTCCAGGATCAGGAGCTCACCCGTGGCCCTGAGGAACTCCTCGTACAGCTCAAACGTCATGAGCGGGCTGGGAAGGTCGCGGAGCCACTGCTTGAGCACGCTGGCGATGACATGGATGTTGTAGTCGTCCAGGTTCACGCTGCTCACATCTGAGGAAGATCAATTCAGTTTGTAATGGATCCAGAGAGTGGTTTAGCACCGTCTCGCTGAAATATGAAAGATGTTGTCTGGATGGGAGCAGATGTTGCTCTGAAGCCTGAATATGTCTTCCAGCATCAATGTTTCCGCTTTTAGACGTTCCAGTTGTCCACTAATGACACTAATGCACCATCAGAGACCCTATAACCCTTCAAACTAAAGCCCATGTAGAGACTTTTAACCAAAGAAGCTGCAGTTCCTCCACCAACCACTAGAGGCTGCAGTTTCCTCTACCGACCACTAGAGGCTGCAGTTCCTCTACTGACCACTAGAGGCTGCAGTTTCCTCTACCGACCACTAGAGGCTGCTGCAGTTCCTCTACCGACCACTAGAGGCTGCTGCAGTTTCCTCTACCGACCACTAGAGGCTGCAGTTCCTCTACCGACCACTAGAGGCTGCAGTTCCTCTACCGACCACTAGAGGCTGCGGTTCCTCTACCGACCACTAGAGGCTGTGGTTCCTCTACCGACCACTAGAGGCTGCAGTTCCTCTACCGACCACTAGAGGCTGCAGTTCCTCTACCGACCACTAGAGGCTGCAGTTCCTCTACCGACCACTAGAGGCTGCGGTTCCTCTACCGACCACTAGAGGCTGCGGTTCCTCTACCGACCACTTGAGGCTGCAGTTCCTCTACCGACCACTAGAGGCTGCGGTTCCTCTACTGACCACTAGAGGCTGCAGTTTCTCCACCGACCACCAAAGGCTGCAGTTCCTCTACTGACCACTAGAGGCTGCAGTTCCTCTACCGACCACTAGAGGCTGCAGTTCCTTCACCGACCACTAGAGGCTGCGGTTCCTCTACCGACCACTAGGGTGTAGCTCCAACAGTGAGTCAGTCTCCATCAGGACTGGGTATCATTTTAAAGTTTTCTGTGTTGATACCAAACTGATAACTTATCTTCAATACCTGAGAGAAGTTACATTCGACATGAATACCTAGATTTCTACCATCTTCAGTGAAACGTTCATAATTTATCTTTCTGCCAACCTCACCTGTGTCCAGCCCCTGCCGGAGTTCTTTGATCTTATTGGTGGATCCCGACTTCCTGTAGATCCCCTCTGTGTAGAGGCCGTGCATCTCGATGTAGTTGATGAGCTTCTCCACCAGCTGGGGGACGGTGCGCTCCTCGCTGGTCAGACGGGACAGCTCCACGCTGAACTGCCGAGACGACAGCTCCGGGTCGTACTTTCATATGGAAACACAACAACAAAATAAAAACGGGATTTTAAAAAGCTGAGTGAGGAGAACTTCTGCTGACGTAAAATGCCTGATAAGACAGTAAATCGTCACCATAGCACCCAGGTGCTACGAACTACACACATTAGCTTGTTAGCGGTTTAAAGCCAATACCAACTCCCTGTCAAATTCTACTTTTATTTGGTTCGTCGTAGGTTTTTAGTTAGTTTAATAATTTGAAGTGGAGCTGCTTCATAAACGAGAAGGTTTGCTTCTTCTCTTCATCCTGATTGACACTGATTTGCGAACTGTGTGGAGGTTCAATCCTCCAGATCCAACCAGCTGTTCCTGAGATACTGTTAGTGGTTAGCGGTGTCCTGAGATACGTTCTTGTAGAAACACAGCGCCACCTCCTGGCCTTGGAGGAACTGCTGAACATTCAGGATCTGCACACTGAATACGTTCCAGAACTGGCATCTGTGGATTTAAACATGTTCAACTGTCCAGCCAGAAGCTCGGAGATTCCCATCTCAGGTTGGTGAATGTGTTAATTCTGCTTATTTGACATGTAAACATGTAATGAGTGATGACGAGTAACTCAGCGTCTGTCTGTGAACGTATTTCAGTTGTAACAACATTAGAACAACTGTTTCAAAATTGATTTATTGGGCTCTACAACTCATAATGTTAACCATGAAAAGTTAGGGATTTTTTTTTTTTAAAGTTGCAATTTTGTGATTTTACAACAAAAGTTGAGATTTTATTAAAAAAAAAAAAAAGAAGAAAAAGCCCAATGGGTTTTCCATCATCTTTTGTTTCATCCATAGTCAGGTCATGGAGGCAGCAGCTTCAGCAGAGAGGTCCAGACCTCCATCTTCTCTCCACCAGCTCCTCTGAGAGAACACTGAGGAGCTCAGCTGGTGAGATATCATCTCTCCAGTGTGTCCTGGTCTGTCTCCTGGTCTTCTCCCAGTTGGACATGTCTGAAACTCCTCTCCAGGGAGGCGTCCAGGAGTCATCCTGACCAGATAAACCTCCTCAACTGGCTCCTCTCCATGTGGAGGAGCAGCAGCTCTACTCTGAGTCTCTCCTGATGACTGAACTTCTCCTCCTGAAGAAGGGAGAGTCCAGCCTCACTGGAGGAAACTCATTTCAGCTGCTGGTATCAGTGATCTCATTGTTTCAGTCTCCACCCACAGTTCATGACCACAGGTGAGGGTTGGAACAAAGATCTACCAGGAAACAGAGACTCAGCTCTCTGAACCACAGTAGACCAGTACAGAGTCACCACCACAGCAGACGCTGCACCAGTCCATCTGTAGATCTCCTGCTCCTTTCTCCATCACTGGTGAACCAGACCCAGAGATACTGAAACTCCTCCACTGGAGGCAGAACCTCACTAACCTGGAGAAGACCTTCTACCCTTTCCAGACTGAGGACCGTGGTCTCAGATCTGGAGGTGCTGGTTCTGATCCCTGCTGCTTCACACTCGGCTGTGAACCGCTCCAGTGAGAGCTGAAGATCTCCACCTGATGGTACCAACAGGACCATGTCATCCTCGAACAGCAGAGATGAAATCCTGACCCCTCTGAACCGGAACCCCTCTGCTCCTAGAAATTCTGTCCATCAACGTTATGAACAGAATCAGAGACAAAGATCAGCCCTGATGGAGTCCAACTCTCACTGGAAACCAGTCCGACTTACAACCATCAATGTGGACCAGACTCTGGCTCTGTTTGTTCAGGGACCAGACAGCCCGTAACAACGGGTCCAGTACCCCAGACTCCTGGAGTACCCCCCACAGGACCCCAGACTCCTGGCACAGGGCCACAGACTCCTGGAGTACCCCCCACAGGACCTCCGAGGGACAAATGTCTTCTAAGTCCACAAAACACATGTGGACTGGTTGGGTAAATTCGCATGTTCTCTCCTGGACCCTAGTGAGGGTCTAGAGCTGGTCCAGTGGTCCAGGACCAGGACTGAACCCACATTGTTCCTCCTGGATCTGGGATTCAACAATCAACCAGACCCTCATCTCCAGCAGACCTGCATAGACCTGAACAGGGAGGCTGTGGAGTCTGATTCTCCTGTAACTGGAACACACCCTGCGGTCCTCCTTCTTAAAAAGGGGAACCACCACCCCGGTCTGCCAATCCAGAGGTACTGCCCACCTCTAAGTCCACAGGCTGACCGTCCTCTATGGAAGACAAGTTGGTGGGATTGAGAAGGTCCTCCAAGTATTCCTTTCACCACTCAACGACATCTCCAGTGGAGGTCAGCAGCTCCCCACCCCCCACAGTGATGGTGAAGCACTGTTTTCCCTCCTGAGCCGTCTGACGGTTTACCAGAATCATAATGGAGTCAATCGAGTCTTTTTTCATGGTCTCACCAAACTCCTCCCACACCTGAGTTTTCTCCTCAGAGACCACCAAGGTTGCAGCCCGTTTGGCCTGTTGATACCTGTCTGCTGATTCCAGAGTCCCAAAGGCTAACCAAGCCCGCTAGGACTCCTTCAGTCTAACGGCCTCATTTACCTGAAGTGTCCACCACTGATTCAAGGATTGCCGCCAGACGAGGAACCAATGACCTTACAGCCACAGCTCCAGTCAGCCAGTTGAACATGGTCCTTTCAGACTCAATGTCCCCAACTGGTTCCTCTGCCAGACGTTCCCAGCAAACCCTCACTACACGTTTGGTCCTACCAGGTCTGACCAGCACCCTCCCTCCATCTGATCCAACCCACCACCAGGTAGTGATCAGCTGATCCAACCCACCACCAGGTAGTGATCAGTTAACAGCTCAGCTCCTCTCTTCACCCAACTGATTTTGTGAAATTTATTACAAAAAAATGCTCTTTTCATCAAAGTTGTGTTATTGCAATTATTTGCTATTTTACAATGAAACTGTGTGATTTTTATGACAAAAGGTTGTTATTATAGGACAGACCTGGACAAAACATTGAGATGCCAATTTTAGAGCAAAAATCTTGGTCCAATAAACGCTGAGATGTTCTGAAGGGATTTCTGGAGAGTTCAGGTTCCCACAACAGGAACCCAAACAGACGTGAGCTCGGAGAGACTTCTGTCCCATCTTCGTTTCCTCTCACAGGTACAGACACCTTCAAGAACGTGATCAACGATCACTTAAACGTTTGGTGAAATTAAACCATAAAGAAGCAACAGTAGAACTTACAACTGTGTTTAATAGTGATGTTAGAACATTTCCACACACAAAAAGAAGGGACCTCAAGAGACTGGGACCAAACATCTGTGGAGCCTGAAGACCACTGATCAGTGAGGATAATCAAAAAAATCCAACCTGCTGGTTTCTTGTTTTAGATTCACTACGTCAGACCTTCTGAACTCTGATCTGTGTCTGAAAAACAAATCAATAAAGTTTTGTGAATCTGAATCTGGGTGACGATCACTTATTCTACAGCATTGACTCGTGACTGTCTTCTCTGGAGCAGAAACAGGCTCTGCTAGAAACTGGCATTGCTCGAAACCGGCCCCGCTAGAAACCGGCATTGCTTGAAACCGGCATTGCTTGAAACCGGCCCCGCTAGAAACCGGCATTGCTAGAAACCGGCATTGCTCGAAACCAGCCCCGCTACAAACCAGCCTCGCTAGAAACCGGCCCCGCTAGAAACCGGCCTTGCTAGAAACCGGCCCCGCTAGAAACTGGCATTGCTCGAAACCGGACCCGCTAGAAACCGGCATTGCTCGAAACCGGCACCGCTCGAAACCGGCACCGCTCGAAACCGGCCTTGCTCGAAACCGGCCCCGCTAGAAACCGGCATTGCTCGAAACCGGCCCTGCTAGAAACCGGCCCCGCTAGAAACCAGCATTGCTCGAAACCGGCCCCGCTAGAAACCGGCATTGCTCGAAACCGGCCCCGCTAGAAACCGGCTTTGCTAGAAACCGGCCCCGCTAGAAACCGGCTTTGCTAGAAACCGGCCCTGCTAGAAACCGGCATTGCTCGAAACCGGCCCCGCTAGAAACCCGCATTGCTCGAAACCGGCCCCGCTCGAAACCGGCATTGCTCGAAACCAGCCCCGCTAGAAACCGGCTTTGCTAGAAACCGGCCCCGCTAGAAATCGGCATTGCTCGAAACCGGCACCGCTAGAAACCGGCATTGCTCGAAACCGGCCCCGCTAGAAACCAGCATTGCTCGAAACGGGCCCCGCTCGAAACCGGCCTTGCTAGAAACAAGCCCCGCTAGAAACCGGCATTGCTCGAAACCGGCCCCGCTAGAAACCGGCATTGCTCAAAACTGGCCCCGCTAGAAACCGAAATTGCTCGAAACTGGCCCCGTTAGAAACTGCCCCCCTCCTAGAAACTGGCCCTGATTGAAACTAGCCCCACTAGAAACTGGCCCGCTAGAAACCAGCATTGCTCGAAACTGGCCCCGCTAGAAACTGGCCCCGTTTGAAACTGGCATTGCTCGAAACTGGCACGCTAAAAACTGGCCCCGCTAGAAACCGCATTCCTCGAAACCGGCCCCGCTAGAAAACTGGCCTGCCCCTAGAAACCGGCATTGCTTCGAAACTGGCCCCGCTAGAAACTGGCTCCCCTAGAAACGGGCATTGCTTGAAACTGGCCCCGCTTGAAACGGGCATTGATCGAAACCGGTTGCGTCAGAAACTGGCCCCGCTAGAAACCGACATTGCTCGAAACTGGCCTTGCTCGAAACTGGCCCAGCTAGAAGCTGGCCCCGCTACAAGCTGGCCTCGCTAGAAAGCGGTTGCGCTAGAAACTGCCACCTACCTTTTTACTGCATTTCGTGGTCATCTTGGAGCAGCACTTCCTGTGGCAGGCGTAGCGACACACTGCAGACAGAAAACAGAAGGACGCGGTCAGTGACGGACGGGTGTCTACGAGTCCCTCAGTGTCTACGAGCTCCTCGTCATCTAGGTCTGGGGCCGCCAGCAGAGACCCCGGCAGAGGTTCTGCCACCAGACGTGCAGACACAGCTCTGTAACTCAGACTGATGACGGCTTTAATCCAGTTCTGCTGACGCTCAGATATGGGAAGAGTGTTTCTGTGGGAGGAGTGTTGGTGGTGGTGGGGGGGGGTGGAAACGTGAGCACCAGCAATAACCGAGTTAGGAGGACATTAGCAGTCTGAGGTTCAGTGAGAGTCGGAGGAATTCTGGGCGGTGAGATCTTCCCACCTGTCTCCAGGCAGAATGAACAAGCAGGTTCAAAGGTCAGCAGCCTCTGTAATCCACGCTTGTTTTTTTCCCATCATGCCATTTATTTACTGAAAAGAAGCATATAGTCACTGCTTCCAGAGGATTTAAGAGGGAAACCTTCAGTCTGCCGTGAAGCTGCTGCTTCTCAGTGGTTCTGGTTTATCAGAACCAAACATGGTCCAGGTGAACCAGATGGGGACTGACTTGTGTCAAATACAGATGAGACCCCTCTTGATCCACAGTCACCTGGTCTCCTGGACGCCACCGACTCAAGGGCTCAGCAGAGCGACCGGACCCGACCTCAACAGCTCAACTTCCTCTAAAACATCTCTTCCATCCGGTCTTCCATGGGGACAGTTGATTCCAGCAGAACCACCTGCAAGGATGATTCAGGTGTCAAGGAACTTGAGCCGTCTCCCCAGGTCGACCATCAGCACAGTCAGAAGACTGAACCAGAACCAGTAGGGTTGGTCTGGAAAGAGTCTCCAGGAGAAAAGGTAAACTGGACCCACGACTGAGGTTTTACTAAACTGGACTGATCAAACCAGCAGACCTCTGGAACAATGATGAGCCCAGAGACCAGAACCATGTCTGGAACACCTCAGACCCACTGAAGCACGGTGGTGGAGGGATGATGGTCTGGGCTTGTATTGACCATGAAGTCTTCTGTATACCAGAGTATTGGAGTCCATCTGTGTCACAGCTGGTGACTGGCTGAAACTGGGTCATGTGACAGCACAATGGTGAAACAGCAGCAGATCTATGCCATAAAATATATAACGACTCTGTGATAAAAGCTTTTGAGGCTTTACTTGTCTGATACGAAGACCCACAACCATCAGATGATTTTATGATAGAAAGACCTCAGATTAAAAGGAGACGACTGTATATTTAATATTTGAAGCAGCCTGCGCTCTTATTTTGAAAAGTGTGACTGTCAGAGCAGAAACAAAGCTCTGATAATGGAAGAACCTGGTGGTCGACAGCAGAAACACCACTTCCTGCTCCATGACATCATCCGCCGTTGATGATGTCATGGAGGACGGTGAAGGTGTGTGATCCTCACGTTTGCAGACGCAGGCCCGGTCCATCATCCAGATGAGCGATGAGCAGTACTCGCAGTAGGTGGGGATGCTGTACTGAGTGGACTTAAAGATATGGCCATTGTGCTCGTCCACCTGTAGGGGGCAGCAGAAGCACACGTCACCTCCATCCAGGACAGAAGTCTGTTTCTGTTTGTGTCTAAAAGCTTTCTGAAAACTCGACTCACAATGTCCACTTCCTTTTTCCTCGACTTCTTGCGCTCACGTTTGGGAACCTGAAACAGACAAACGCATTCATGTCTGGTTCTTTCCAGACCAGTGGTTCTCAAACTTTTAATCCTGCGTACCACCTGAGAAAACGTTCAGCTCTCTGAGTACCACCATGATGACCAATTTTAAAAAACAGCCATATATGCCTTCTCAGTTAGATTTAAACATACAGGAGAGATGTTTATTCCTTATTGTGGTTATTCATTACCTGAATTGTTACTTATTGTAACAATAAGTTATTGTAAGTAACTTATTGTTGCTTACTGAATCAGACATTTACAACTCTGTCCAACAGTTCTCACATACTCATACTCTCATACAGAGCAAAATAAATACTCAGAAGTTGTTAGATCTGCACTGCAACTGAATATGCAACAAATATTTTTTTAAAAGACAATTTTAATTATCTAAAGCTACACATTTTGTTTGAAACGTATTTATAATGCATTGTATGTTTACGATTTCTTTCTAAGAAAAAAAAATGAAAGAAAAGAAAAAATGTGGAAAGTCATGACGTTCCCCACGTACCACCAGAGAGCGCTCACGTACCACCACAGTTTATGCACCACTGCTCCAGACCATTATTATCATCACTGTTACTGAAACACGAAGCTCCTCCCCCTTTGACTTGTAGCCCCGCCCCTCTACAGAACAGCTGCTCAATAGCTGTTTCACCGTCTAAAGTGGCCAAACTTGGAACAAAATTGTTGATTTTTGTTTTTTTTTTTAAATCAAAATAATTTAAGTCTACAAAAGCTGTGATATTACAAAAAAAACCTGTGATTTTAGAACTCAGTCATAATTTTATGCATTGTATAAGAACCACAATTTTACAATGAAAACAAAAAGTTGGCATTTTCTTCCCCAAACGTTGTGATTGTATAAAATGTATGATTTTTTTTACACAAATTTGTGATATTATGATAATTTATCGTTTTAGGACCTGAAATTGTTATTTTACGCCAAAAAATGCCCTTCTGTGAGTCAATGTTTTACAGCAATATTGAAACAAAAACCTCGAATTTTATATAAGGACTTAACAAGAAGTCAAAATTCTTGAATGTAGATCAAAAATAAAGGATTTTTCTTGTAAATTCACAAATGTTTGTTAAATTGGAGACGAAGTTGAAATTTTATGTGATTTTGTAAAAGTCGATATAAAAAAATTAAAATTGAATATTAATTTAAAAAGTTGCTGTTTTGTGAAATTTGTGAATTAATGGAAAGATTCACTTTTTACACCAAAGATTTTGCATATTTGAGCAAAAGAAGTCATGATTTTGTGAAATAAGCTGATTTCTAATGACGTGGAAATAACGAAGTAAATCTGAAAGCAGCTGTTAACCTGCTGGACTCATCAGGGTTTCTACTCAGAACATTCAAGTTAAACTGGATGAAAGGATTATTTCTACTGCCCATATATATTTATATGAATCCATTCATTTACATTGATCTGTGAATGTATATATATGAAAGTAATTTTACATATTGATCCGTGAATGAGGCTGGTCTGCAGCGTCTCACCCTGCCGATGGTTCCCTCCGTCGGTTTGTACTCCGTCATGAATTCGTCCAGAAACACCTTGAAGGTGTTGACCCACACCTTCACCGGCGACTCGCTCCAGTCTCTCTGCTCCAGACGCATTGTCTTCTCCAGGATGTGCTCGAACAGCGCGTACAGGTCCTTGTAACGGATACACTTCCCATCATCCATCTGGTGGCCAGGAAACACCGAAGGAACAAAGACCTCAGCATGAAGTTCACCACATTCACATGAAACACAGTTTCAATTGATGACAACATTCCTTTATGTGAATGAGGACTTTCTTCATCCACCAGAGGTGGTCATGGTGTTCCTCAGGATTCTGTACTTGGACCGTCCTTTCAGTCCAGGGGTTAGGACGAACCCTAACGCTGCTTCCATGAGCTGCTAGAAAACATTCATCGCATATGCAGATGATGCTGTACTATACCAAGGAGACACAAAGACCTGGACGACTGCTAATTTCCTGCTACTAAATTCAGATCAGACAGACAGACTGTAGGACATCAAGTCTTTTTGAAAGTTGCTGTGGTCTAGTAGCGGTTCAGAGTGGAGCGTTGGTGAGCTGTGACCATCCACGAGAGATTACGAACTCACCTGAAGGTTTCTAGATCACCTGACCTGTTTGAAGACTTCTATCTCACCATGTCTTGTTCTTTCTAGAAGTAGACATTTAAAAGGGATGAGTGCTGCCAAAAAAAACAGTTTTTTTAACTTCTAGACTGACCTGTTTCTCAAACCTGCTTTAATCTCTTCTGAAACCCTCTGAACTGTTGACACACTGTCGGGTTCATGTCATGTCGACGTCTGAGCCTGTTGGCGGTGCTTTATTTTGAAATTTCACCAGATTCCCTCTTTGTGTCTCAATTCCTGCCAATTCAATGTGCTGCGTGTCCCTAACACTGACGCAGTCGCATGTCTCTGGCAGAGAACAGATTATCTCACTGAGTCCTCTATCCTGGTCCAGTCACTTAGTAGTTCTGGTGGATTTACCTCATCATCTGGTTCTACTGTGAGGAACCTCGGAGGGATTTCTGACCAGGATTTATCCTTTAAATCACACATTGGGCAAGTTTCTAGAACCGCCTTCTTTCACCTTCGTAATATTGTAATAAAAGGAAAGTTCCTTGTTAGCAGGACGTCCTGAAGTGACTGAACCTCCAGCAGATCCAAAATACTGCAGCCAGAGTTCAATAAAAACGATTACCAGACTTCCTGGATGAAAGCAGGTAAAGATCGTAAAAGAAATGAACACTCACGGCCAGCGCGGTGGAGTACGAGTTGAAGATGTTGATCCTGAACTCCTTCAGAGCTTTCTTGAAGACGACATCGACCGCTGTGTCCTTCTTACCGTCTTCAGAGTCCAGGTCGGCAATCTGGAGGAGAAAATGTGTCTGAGAAAACTGTCAGAGAGCACCGAGGGAACGCTGTGGTCCAACAGTCCAGAGCTGTGAACTCCTGCCATCACAGCTAAGAAAGAAACTTTCCACGAGAACCAGTGGGAATAAAGGACAACTACAACCCTCATAACCCCTCATGAACCCTCATAAAACCTCATAAACCCTCATGAACCCAAAAACATAGAACTGGTGTCGATTCCTCGTCCTCCAAAAGTCTACTTGGTGCGAAGTGATAGTGCCGTTAACCAAAACAACCTGATAAAAATAAAAACTGTCAGACATTTGGAGCCGAGAGACCTTGTAATTAGATGTGGACTATTGAATGTGAGGTCTCTTGGCTCTAAGTCCCTGCTAATCAATGATCTAATTACTGAGACTCGTTGTGATGTCTGCTGCTTATCAGAAACATGGCTACAAGAGTGAGAGTATGTGAGCTTAAATGAGGCTACGCCACCAGGTTATAATAATTATCATATTCCCCGGAGTACGGGTCGAGGTGGAGGAGTAGCAGCCGTCTACAACTCCAGCCTACAAGTAAAATCAAAACCTAAATGCAATTATAATACATTCGAAAGCCTTACACTTTGTCTATCTATTCCAAACTGGAAATCAGAAAAGCCAGTCTTGTTGGTGGTGGTGTACCGGCCACCTGCTGGTGATCACCTGGAGTTTCTGTCTGAGTTCTCAGATTTTTTTAACTGGTTTAGTGCTCAGCTCAGACAAAGTCATCATAGTGGGTGACTTTAACATTCACATGGATGTTGACAGTGACAGCTTTAAATTAGCCTTTACATCTCTTTTAGTCATTGGGCATCTCACAAAAATTGAAAGAACCGGCTCACTGCTTTAATCATATCCTGGATCTGGTTCTCACTTATGGTATAGATACTCATCACTTGTTAGTGTCACTGCTGAATTCTCTTCTCTCCGACCATTATTTAATTACATTCTAGTTCAGCTTTTGTGGCGTTAAAACAGAAAATGAAATGTGTCATTACACCAGATGCCTTTCTGGAGATGCTGTGAATAAATTTAAGGAGGTCATTCTCTCTCGTCTCCCTATGGTGGAATATGATACAATAGCTGAGAGCAACGACCTGAATTTTACTCCGGCAGATATTGATTATCTCGTCAACAATACTGCAGATATTTTACATTCAGCCCTGGATGCTGTTGCTCCTCTGAGGAAGAGGGTCTTTAACCACAGGAGCTCAGCTCCCTGGTATAATTCACATATTCATACGCTGAAGCAGAAAGCAGGAAAAATGGAAAGGAGTTGGTACTCCTGTAAATCTGTGGACTCCCGTCGTGCCTGGAAAGATAGTTTAATAGTCTACAAAAGAGCCCTAGAACATCTAATTATTCATCATTAATAGAAGAGAACAAATATAATGCATGTTTTCTGTGCAGCACTGTAGCCAGGCTGACAAAGAGTCACAACTCTGTTGGTCCATGCATTCCTGCTACTCTCAGTAGTGAAGACTTTATGAGCTTTTTATCGGGAAAATAATCAAAATTAGAGATGAGATCGGCCAGGCCCAACTGTCAACGGCTGTGGACGTCCCTGCAGCTTCGTTGATTTCTTCTGTTTCTAATTTGACTCTGGACTGTTTTTCTCCTGTGGGCCTCTCTGAGTTGACCTCAACTATCAGCAAAGCTAAACCATCTAACTGTCTGTTGGATCCCATCCCAACTCGACTGCTCAAAGATGTCATGTTCTTTATTGGTACCTCTATGTTGGATCAGATTAACCTATCTCTACAATCAAGATATGTACCACAGGTTTTTAAAGTTGCAGTTATAAACCCTTTGTTTAAGAAACCATCTCTTGATCCGGACATTTTGGCAAACTATAGACCAACCTTCCATTTATCTCTAAAATTCTGGAAAAAATAGTTGCTAGCCAGTTAGGAGAACACCTGCATAGAAATGATCTATTTGAGGTCTTTCAGTCAGGGTTTAGAACTCATCATAGCACAGAAACTGCACTGATTAGAGTCTCCAACGACCTCCTCATGGCCTCAGACAACGGATTAGTTTCTGTCCTGGTTTTGCTGGACCTCAGTGCTGCTTTTGATACCGTTGATCACGGCCTTTTGCTGCATAGATTAGAGCACACTGTTGGAATTAAAGGGACAGCATTAGGCTGGTTTAAGTCAGACCTATCTGACAGGTTCCAGTTCGTCCATGTTAATGACGTTTCTTCTACACGGACTAGGGTCTGCTATGGCGTCCCACAGGGTTCAGTTCTGGGATCAATCCTTTTCACTTTATACATGTTGCCCTTGGGAAAAATTATCCAGAGCCATGGCATAAACTTTCATTGCTACGCTGATGATACGCAGCTGTACTTATCCATGAAACCAGAGGAAACAAAACCTTTGGCTAAACTTCAAGGGTGTCTTAATGACATTAAGTCCTGGATGTCCTCTAACTTTTTGCTTCTAAACTCGGATAAAACAGAGGTTATTGTCTTTGGTCCCAAACACTTGAGGAATGGATTAACTGAGTTTACGCTGGCTTCCAGCACAGTTGTGAAAAATCTTGGAGTAATTTTTGATCAGGATATGTCATTTTATCATTTAAGCATATTAATCAGGTTTGCAAGACTGCCTTTTTTCATCTCTGAAATATCTCCAAGATCAGGAGCATCCTCTCCCAGGGTGATGCTGAAAAATTAATCCATGCGTTTGTCAGTTCTAGACTGGATTATTGTAATGTGTTGTTAGCAGGATGTCTGAAAAGCTCACTGAATAGCCTCCAATTGATCCAGAACGCAGCAGCGAGGGTGCTGACAGGAATCCGTAAGCGAGATCACGTCTCTCCCATTCCTAGAATATCCAAAAGTAGGTTTGGAGGACGGGCCTTCTGCTACCAGACACCTTTATTCTGGAACCAGCTACCAGTTTGGGTTCAGGAGGCTGACACCATCTCCATCTTTAAAACTAAATTGAAAACATTTCTGTTCAGTAAACCCTACAGTTAGTCTAAACTATAGTGTGTAGGGGCTAATAGTTATAGCTACAGTTAGTCTAAACTATAGCGTGTAGGGGCTAATAGTTATAGCCATAGTTGTAGTAGCTCAGACTAGAGTAGCTCGTCTTAATCACAGGTTCATCATAGTTATGCTGCTATAGGCCTACGCTACAGGGGGACACCAACATGATCTGCTGAGCGGTGTCTCCACTGCTCTTCTCCCTTTCCTTCCTTTTCCTTCTCCCTTCTTCCTCCTCCACCTCATTCCATAGTTAATTAGCAGCACTTGTTACTGTAACTGTGCTCCATTTTCTTTCCTGTAGTTTGTTGTGCTGTTTTCCTCCTTTTTTCTCTTTTCTTTCTGTATGTCCAGAGGCCAGAGTTTCCTGAGTTTCATGCTGACTTGCAGTTCCCTCCTCCGTCCATCCCAGCGTTTACCTCCACCTGTGTGTGTAGGTGTGTTCAGGTGCCCACTGGCGTGGTGACCGGTGATCTAGTCCTCTGACCATCTCACCTCAGTGCTGCTACCTGCATCTGTTTATAAAGTCATTACATTCAGTCATTTGTGTCTCTCCTCCCTCTGTCCTGTCTCTCCTCTCTTTTTCTTTCTTTATCCAGCTGGTCTTCAGCAGGAAGGTCCCTCCATATGATCCAGGTCCTGATCAAGGTTTATTCCTCTTAAAATTGAGTTTTTTCTTGCCACTGTTTGGCTTAAAGTTTTTTTTCTCCCTCTGTGGGAGTTTTTTACTTACCATTATCCTTGATTTGGATTTAATATAACAATTTTAGTTAATGATATTTCCTCGAGGTCATGATCTGGGTCTCTGAAAAGCGCCTGGAGACAATTGACATTGTAACAGACGCTATACAAATAAAACTGAATTGAATTGAATTGACCCTCATGAACCCTCCTGACTGAGCTCCACTGCAGGTAAGAAAGGTCCAGGGACTAAACCTGGACCACTGCTTCATTTTTTCTTAACTCCAACATCCAACATCTCTGAAGAAATGCTGAAGAAGCATCAACGCAAGTGAACGATTCAAAACCTGGAATAACTGAGTTGAAAACTTTACAACAAAAAGCTGCTCATGTTTTTCACAAATCTTTGTAAAATCGGCTTTTATACAACAAAAATTAGTTTTGGGGTAAAAAGTTGTCATTTAACATGAAGGAAAATTGTAATTTTAAGTTAAAAAGTTGGGATTTTATGACTTTATGACTAAAAGTGACTGTTAACCAAGGTCTTGGTTTTAGGACTAAAAGGTCTCGATCTTCATGATAACATGAAGCATTTTTGTGAAAAAAGTCACGATTCGATCTTATAAACTACACTTGTCTCCAATAACCTTAACCCCACCTTTGGTCCCCAGGGAAAGTTCCTGGACTCAGAGACTGGAGGTCAACGTCACTGACCTTCTTCATGAGGAAGTCGTTCATCCTGCGGTAGTCGTGGGCGGAGGTGAGGATGTGCAGGCTGTCGTTCTGCCACTGAGCGTGCTCCAGAGCGACGCCGCTGATCTTCACGCTGCGCCGCCGCCTCGATTTGGGGGAGGGCTCCCTGTTCTCCCTGCTGTCCCGGACCCCCTGGGAATGCGTCTCCAGGTCTGGACTGTGAGGAGGAGACGTCCCTTTGGGAGACGAGGACGGAGAAGAGTGAGGACGGGCGGGGACCAGGGAGAAGCGTCCCAGCATCACGGTTGTGTGTTGGCGTCCGTTACCGTGAGTCTCTGGAGCTTCAGGCTGGTTCTTCTCTCTGGACGGTTTCTTCTCGCTGTGTTTTGTTTTACTCCAAAATCTCATCTTCGCTCTCCTGCTGAAAGAACAAAAAAACAAAAACTTCAAGACTTGGAGATTTAAAAATCACATTTTGTTAAGAAAATGTTGACTTTTAAAGTTAATATTACAAAAAAAACATGAAATTACAACTTTTATGTAAAAAATTCAATTTTTTTTTTCCAAAATTCACTGATTTTTGTTGTCAAATTGTGAATTACACAAAATCACCACTTTTTGACATCTCAATTTTATGTCATTAATAATAATTAAATAAATAAAAAAATCACAAACCAAAAAAATTTTTGTTGTAAAATCCCCACTTTTGAGTTGCACATTTCTGCTATAAGATTCACAAATATTTGTTTTAAAACCACAATTTTCACTAAATTAAAACTGTTAAAGTGTTACTTTAGAGGGTGAAACAGCTGAAGGACACCTGAGGTCAGAGGTCAAAGGGGGCGGAGCTCCTCATTTTATTTTATTCTTTATTTACATCAAATCAACTATTTGGTGTAAAATCAAGAAATTTTTGACAAAATTTCTCGCCTTTTTGTAAAAAAAATGTGATTTTTGTAGAGTTGACAAGTTTCAAAATCAAATATTTAAAAAAAAAACTACAACATTGTAACAATATTCCACCTTTTTGACATAAAATTACAACTTTATGTCCTAAAACCACAAATCTGCATTTTAAAACTGCAACTTTGTCATAAAAAGGTAATTTGGTCGTAACATCTCAAATTTAACAAAATTACAACTTTTTAACACTTTGAGTCATAAAATCACTAAATTTACAAAAATTCCCATCTTTATGTCGTAAAATTGTAACTTTTTTAAAACTATGTTTTTGTTTTAAAGATTTTTGTCGTAAATGTGAAACTTATAAAAACTTGATGTTATAACCTTTTGACATTAAAATCACAAATTTCAGGGTTATCCTCTATCGCCGCTCCTTTTCGCTTTGGCGATAGAACCGCTAGCTGAGGCCGTAAGGGTGAAACTCACAATACGTAGTTTAGCTGTTGGACAGCTACGTCATAAAAAGACCTTGTATGCGGATGATGTCTTGATCCTTTTAACAGACCCTGAAATATGTGTACCAAGTCTTATTGATGTGATTGACAGATTTAGTCGTTTCTCTGGCTTTAAAATCAAATCAAATCTGGTGTAACCAGATTTGTTGTACTGGTTTGGCTGGTTTAACTGGTTTAACTAGTTTAACTGGTTTGACTGGTGACAGTGGTGATTATCTGGGAGCATTTATGAACCATCTGGCCTAAAGGAAAAAGCTCTTCTTCAGTTCTGGTCTTAATGCTGAGACAAACCTCAAGATGGAGATGTTTGGAGGTGATTGGAGGTGTTTGGAGGTGTTTGGAGGTGTTTGGAGAGTTTGGAGGTGTTTGGAGGTGTTTGGAAGTGTTTGGAGGTGTTTGAAGTTGTTTGGAGATGTTTGGAGGTGTTTGGAGGTGTTTTGAGATGTTTGAAGGTGTTTGGAGATGTTTGGAGGTGTTTGGAGGTGTTTGGAGGTGTTTTGAGATGTTTGGAGGTTTGGAGATGTTTGGAGGTGTTTGGAGATGTTTGGAGGTGTTTGGAGGTGTTTGGAGGTGTTTGGAGATGTTTGGAGGTGTTTGGAAGTGTTTGGAGGTGTTGGAGGTGTTTGGAGATGTTTGGAGGTGTTTGGAGGTGTTTTGAGATGTTTGGAGGTGTTTGGAGGTGTTTGGAGATGTTTGGAGGTGTTTGGAGGTGTTTGGAGGTGTTTGGAGGTGTTGGAGATGTTGAGGTGTTTGGAGGTGTTTGGAGGTGTTTGGAGGTGTTTGGAGGGTGTTTGGAGATGTTTGGAGGTGTTTGGAGGTGTTTGGAGGTGTTTGAGGTGTTTGGAGGTGTTTGGAGATGTTTGGAGGTGTTTGGAGGTGTTTGGAGATGTTTGGAGGTGTTTGGAGGTGTTTGGAGATGTTTGGAGGTGTTTGGAGGTGTTTGGAGGTGTTTGGAGGTGTTTGGAGATGTTTGGAGGGTTCGGAGGTGTTTGGAGGTGTTTGGAGATGTTTGGAGGTGTTTGGAGGTGTTTGGAGATGTTTGGAAGTGTTTGGAAATGTTTGGAGATCTACCTTCCATCTTGACTGGAGCTTTTCCCCAGGATCTCCACCTTCCCCAGGTCTCCTGATGACATGGTCTTATGAATCTTCTTCTGGTCTTTGTGAGACGACTGCAGAGCAGAAAACAACACAGAGTCAAAGAGACGACAGAAACCAGCTGGAGCTGGTCAGGTGATCAGATCAGAATCTGATCAGGGTTTGATTTGATCCTGATCAGGATATCCAGGACTCTGGAGGAGCAACATTCTGGTCAGTCTAGAAGGTAAAATGTCAGATGTTACAGGTTATGAAGGAAGGTCATGAAGGCACGTCTGGAGCGTCAGATCCAGTCAGTCGTTAATGAGAAGATGCTCGGCTCCATGTTTCAGCCATCCCAGCATGCAGAGAGGCGGCGGTCATGCACGGCGTTTTCAGAGAAGTCGAAATACGACGGATGGCGTCTTTGAAACAATCCAGCAGCACGAACCAGGAACTCAGGAGGATAAAGATTTATAGGAACAAAGTCACAATTTTATCAAAAAAAGTTGAAAAATTACACAAACAACCTTTTATGAGAAAACAGAAAAAACTCTGAATTTTATAAGAAAAAACTGTAAATTCACAAGAAAGAAAAGTCAAGAATTTACAAGAAAAAAACCTGAATTTTAAGAGAAAAAAGTTCAAACTTTCTAAAACAATATCAATTTTACAAAAGTCAAATGTACCAGAAAAAACTCAAGACTTGTCTGTTGTAAGATTATAAAATTAAAAACAATTTAAAAAAAGTTTTAAACACGCAATAAAGTTGTTTTTTAATTTTTTTAAAAAAAAAGAAAACTGTTGGTCCTAACTTCAAAAGGAAAAAAGCAAAAAATATTTGAGAAAAAAGTTCAAGTTTATAAAAATGAAAATCATGACCTCATGAAAAAACGTAAGTTAATTAGAAAATTGACTAAATCTCACAAACTCACAAATTTACGAAGAAATATCAAAATCTTTATAATAAAAATTCCTACAAATAATGAAATCTACAATTTATGAGAACTGCAGGAACAAAGGCGTAAAATTTATGAGAAAAAAGTTGCAAATTTCACAAGAAAAAAAATTAAACCAAATAATTGTATGAAAAGAAGTCAGAAATTAACAAAAGTTCAGTCATGAGTTTATGAAAAAAAGTTTATGAATACAAAAATCATAATTGTAATTTTAATAAAAGCTGTAAATTTTTATAAAAATTTGCTGTAAAACAAGTCATAATTTTACCAGGAAATAGTACAAATTTTATGAAAAAAGTTTATTAAAAAATTAGGTCATTTTGTTTTAAAAAGTCCAAAACTTATAAGAAAACAATTAAAAATTTTCAGAAGAGTTAAGTCTGCACCAGAAGGGTTAGAGGTGTTAGGAAGCTCCTCCCCCTCCATGCAGCCACACCCACCAACAGACAGGGGGTGGGGGGGCAAAGTGTAGGTTGAGCTGGAGGTCAAGGCGCCTCCGGAGATTCGGTATTTTACCATCTCGGAGTCACTGTGACAGTTGGCGTCGGGGCGGGCGCGTGGGGGGGGCATGGACGGGGGCAGCGTGCAGGAGTGGGCGGGGACGTAGTAGTCGTGATCGTCATCATCATCGTCCGACAGGGCGGCGCCTTCGGAGTTACAGCGGGTGAGGAAGTCGGGCCGCCTCCGAGACATTCGGGCTTTCTTTTTAGGGTGGGGCCGGCCCACCTGCTTCCAGGTAACCATAGAAACAGATGAGCCCAGCAGGTGTGGAAAACATTGTTTAAAAACAAGTGTAAAAACAAATGTAGAAAAATGCTGCCACGTTTAAGACAAGTTGGAAAAGGAGAAACAAAAATCACAAATAAACAAGAAAGAATTTAGAATTTACCAAATAAATTCGTGAAAA
The DNA here is from genome assembly GCA_018398805.1 of Hirundichthys speculiger. Lineage (NCBI taxonomy): Eukaryota > Metazoa > Chordata > Actinopteri > Beloniformes > Exocoetidae > Hirundichthys > Hirundichthys speculiger. The sequence continues at coordinate 86,981 of JAGFBZ010002299.1, read as the reverse complement.
CGTCACAAATTTGGGAAAAAGTAGCAAATTCACAAGTATAAAGTCGTAAAAGTACAAGAACAAACATTTACTGGAACAAAGTCATCATTTTTACTTTACTTTAACAAAGTATTTCCTTTAATCCTTTAAATCCCGTCAAGAACAAGTCGATGAAGCTTCACGAACATCAGTTATTCACATCTGGAAACGTGAATGGTTGAAATCTGAAAAGACTCGTAAAAGACGTTAATCTGGACCAGACTGGTTTCAGTGGGTTGATCAACAGAAGAAGATCTGTTCTGGACCTACAGCTCCATCTAGTGGCCCACCAGGGGAATTATGATCGTTCTGAATCCATTTACCTGCTTTGGTTTTTTGTCTTTTGCTGCCCAGAAACTTTCATGGCAGAAAAAAATAATATAAATTCTTAGAACAGCCATTCCCAAACTTCAGAATACCAAGGCCCAATTTGAAATGTGAAAAATCTCCGCGGCCCACCAGAACCTTTAATCACAACTGTGATCAACATTCAGGACTAGAAGCTATGTTCTGACATTAATGTAAGGGGTCAACAAATAAGGTGACACTTGTCATATTAAGTTAAGATGATGGTAAAATAACACTTAACTGGTTATGTTTTGTTACTTCTCAATGTTTTTAAATCATGTCGTTAATATTTTACAGTAATTAAAAATATTTTAAAAATATCGAGGATTTAAAACATTATTTGTTTAATTTTAATGACCTCTCACGGCCCACCTGCAGTACCGCGGCGGCCCACCAGGGGGCCGCGGCCCACACTTTGGGAATCACTGTCTTAGAAAATTGATGGGTGTGTTGAGTTGGCGAGTTTCTCACCGTTCTGGTTCTGGATCCGGCAGATCTGGACTCGTCTCTGTGCATGGACAGAGACAGCGACCTCTCCTGGTTCACCAAGTCTTTATCAGACCTGAAAAACACACAATTGGAAAGTATTTGACTCCAGAATCTGGTTTCTTGGTTCCAGATTCTGAGTTTTCTTCTCTGATTCAGGATTTTGATTCTCAATATTCATGATGCTGAACTGATGCCAGACTTTCACTGTGGTTGGATACAGATGCTGGAGGAGATGATTCCTGATGTTTGGAGTTGAACAAGTGTCTCCAACAGACTAAAGGGCCCGATCTTCCGCCAGATCTGCTAAAGCCGCTATTAAGGGATAGCGGGTAGCGGGAGGGGCGTTCCCCCGCAAAGAACGCAATCTTTCACCTCCCTAAACCCGCGATCTTACCTGCGCTAACCGATATATTTTATGCATACAGTCATGGAAAAATTATTAGACCACCCTTGTTTTCTTCAGTTTCTTTGTTCATTTTAATGCCTGGTACAACTAAAGGTACATTTGTTTGGACAAACATAACGATAACCACAAAGATTGCTCATAAGAGTTTTATTTAAGAGCTGATATCTTACCATTTTCCATGGTTTTCTTGATTATAACCTAAATCACTTAAGTTTTTACATCAATAGCTATGGCGTTGTACTGCCAAAAACACTGCTTTTATGCATTCAGTGTTTTCTTTTCTGTCTGTTTTAGTCACATGATGACGTTTAGTGCTACCAGGTATTAAAATGAACAAGAAACTGAAGACAAAATGGTGGTCTAATCATTTTTTCCATGACTGTATATTATGCATGGGAGTGGTTAGGGCGTTCCACCTGTGCGTAAACCAATCAGTGCGTCAGCAGCCATTCCCTTTAAGAGCAGGTTGCGCTACCCGCTAACCGCTAACCGCTATGGAGCGTCTTTTCATCCAGATCAGAGCAGCAGTTCGTCTGGGACTCTGCTGTAGAGCTTCCTCCCTCTTCCTTCCTCCTCTGCACTGATATATACAGATCAATATTCTTACACAGACAATTCCTATCGGCTACCTGAAAGTCCCAGATAGATGGTGCGCTCCTGGTAAACATCTCTGGCAGAGCCATGAGAACATATTCTCAGCAGGGGGCGCCGGGAGCGGCTGTGCGTCTTGGCACAGCTGATGTGCTTTTTAAAATACTGCAGAACGGATCATTGAGCATTGAGCCAGAGGAACAGGTATGATGACATCTACCTTCTACCACTGAGAACATCTCGGGTGCTCCGAGCGCAAGGAGAGGGCGATCGCAATATACTCGGTATCTTGCGGTCGCGGGTTGCGGGTAGCGGGTGGTCAGACCACCCCCCAGCTATGAAATGACGTTTCATTTCACATTCATCTGAACATGACGGACAGAACCTTTCTGTGTGAACGTTAGAACATGAGGCCTCCGGATCTCAGTTCTGCTCAAAATAAGATTAAATTGGAGAAACAGAAAATAAAAGCTGCACTCGTGATCTTCAGCAGCGGACTTCACCTACTTGGAGAACGGTAGCTTGCGTCTGGGTGCTGAGAAGATGCCGCTGGAAGGTTTCTCCACCATGTTCACAATCACAGTCTGGCTGGAGCTCTTCTTCTGGGCTTTTGGAGGTTTGGTGTCCAGAACCGGGCTGGGAGCCTGTTGTCCTGGCTGATTGGTCCTCCCCTCCTCCAGACCAGGAACAATCGTGGGAACACTGGACTTCAGCTGGAGGACGTCCTGGGTGTCAGAGGGATCCAGTCCCACCACCTGTGGGCCATGAGAACCTGAAGGCTTGACCTTCTTTGAAGGGGCAGATGGTCCACAAGGCTGGTCCCTGTGAGGTCCCACCTCCAGACCAGCGCCAGGAGCCTCCTGGGTCTGAGAGGCTGTTTGGAGGGTCTGGGCCGTCAGCAGCTCCCGGTCCTCCACCGGACTCTCCTTCTGCATGCTGATCAACACCACCACAGGCCTTCGGGACGCAGACTCCCTTCTCTTCTCCAGTTTTGGCTCATGAGCTGGACTTTGGTCTGAAGGGATATAAAATGTGGCCTTCGGCCCCTCCACCCTGTCTGGCAGCTCCATCACAGGTGTTTCATTGTGGTTTGAGTCTCTGAGAACCTCTACAGATCGCTTTAGTTCTTGGGGAGCCGCCAATCTGGAACCAGAACCTCCGGAACCTTCAGTCTCCATGTCCTCCGCATCAAGTAGCTCGAAGCTGTCGTGACTGGCTGGAGACCCCCGTCCATGCTGGTCGTCCACCTGACAGGAGACCCCGCCCTCCGGGAGGGAAGCCCCCACGCTGCTGGTCCGGACCCTGAGGAGCTCCAGGCTGAAGTGAGCCTGCTCCAGCTCCCTCATTCGTCGGCTCTCTCGTTTGGACCGGTTCTTATGGCTCGCTTCGTCTGTGCTCCTGCACGGTTCTGAGTCTTCTTCTTCTTTCTCAGCCGAATCCAACGAGACCACCTCCGCCTCTGAACAGAGTTCAACGTCAGCTACGTGTTCTGACGGCGCCGGGTCCTCCAACGTTCCTGAATCCACCTCTGCTGGCGGACGTGGTTCAGGCTGGACCTTCAGCTCTTCAAACCTACGAGCCAAATGAAATAAAAAGATGAACATCATTATCATCCTTCTGTTGAAAGCAGCTCAGAAACCTAGTTGGGGTCCAGTAGAGTTAACCGTCACTCGGGTTGGAACCTTGATGTTGTCCAACTTCCACCTGAAACGTCTCTGGTCGTCCTACTACTCACCTCTCTGCTGCCGTCACGTGTCCTGGACCACGTTAACACTAACCTTAGGGGTGCACGATAACTATCGGGCCGATAACAGTAAATTATGACGTCATCCCGGTAACTCCGATATCGCGACGAATAGCCCCGATAACGTTTATATTTTTGTCAACACAGCAGTGCCTCGCTCCCTCTGAGCCTTGAATGACCGGCAGTGAATGTTGTGTTCAAGTGACGTCGGCATAATCAGAAAAACGTTTACTCAATAAGGAAAATCAAGAATACCCCCCTCATGCCAGAAAACAACTCGTTAACTCGATAATAATTTTGGTAGTTGCTGACTTGAATTGATATTCGCAGTATTTCCCCTCATGTTACACATAAAAAAAGAAAAAAATAGAAAAGGCTGAAATAACGACTAGCAAACGAGGAAACGTCAGAATTTAAGTTACACCTTGAATGCAGCCTGCAGCACAGCGTACTGATCACAACAAACATGGCGGCGCAGAACTTCGTTAAAGTTTCAGAAAAAGATAGTTTGGTGGTTATTTGTGACGAATCCTCCGAGTGAATTCTACGAGGAGGGAAGCACAAGCTTTAATACGTCAAACCTGATCAGCCACCTACAACATAACAATCGCTTCCATGGAGTTTTGAAATCACGCTAACGTGAGCTAACGGAAGCTAATGCTAACGTGCGCAATCCAGCACAGTCTCTCCTCTCCCTCATTCCTCTCATCTAAAGCTTCCATGAGATTAAAAAATAAAAACTACTGAACCTCATTTATTTTAATTAAAGGTATTAATTTAAATGGAACCACAAGCCAAAATCCTTTAAATGTTGATCTTTTTCAGTTTGTAATTCTGATGCATGTATTTCCATCAGTTCAAGGAGCCTTTATTTTTTATATCAGTCAGTAATGAACCTTATTTAAGTTAATGTGAGATATCAAATAGGTTTGTTTGATAGCTTTAAGAAAATGTTTGAGAGGCTTGCTAATAGTTTTTCTTTGGAAAAAATAAATATCTGTTCATTTAAAAAGTCAAAACTATTTGTTTATAGTATTGATGTAGCGATCTTAGGTATATGTGTGTGTTATCGGTATCGGTATCGGCTGTTAGGAGCTGAAAGTTATTGGTTATCGGTATCGGTTTTAAAAAACATTTATCGTGCATCTCTAACTATCCTGACTCTCTAAATCAACAAAGACGCTGTAAATCCTTTTGAACTTCCCTGAATTCCCTGAATCCATCAGCAGGTCAGAGATGCGACTGGGTACAGAAAGAACTTCGGCAGTCAAAGTTTGTCAGAAGTAAACACATGGTTGTCTCCTTCAGTCACCTGAGTCTGGCCAGGTATCCTCGAGCAGCAGCCTGCAGCCGGGTCGTTGCCCTGACGGTGCCGCGGTACCGCCTCCTGTCCTTGAACCCCCTCCAGGCCGCCTGGATGGTCGTAGCGGCCGCAGCTCTGCGACGTCGGCGCTTCCTCCAGCTCCTCTGCAGGGTGATGGCCGCCGCCCGCCACCGCAGGAACCTTCCGCGCTCCCTGCAAGCTCTCCACGCCGCCTGGAGACACACCGCCGCCGCCTCCTGCACGCCGGACGTCAGTGGAGGACGGCTTCAGGAGGCAGAAACGCCACCATCGCTGCAGAGGCAGAAGACAAAGAGACACGGGTTACAAACACACAAAAACAGTCTGAGAACCGCCGTCAGTTCTGACCACATGAGGGCAGCAAATCACCAGACAGTTCAGGAGTCGGACCCTAAGCCCCTCCCCATTACTACTGGACCACAGAAACTCCTCCTGAGGAGGCTGAAGATGTCCAGGTGTGTCTCACCTGGATGCTGCGCGCTGCGTGCCGCATGTTGACGAAGTGCTTCCTCTCCAGGACAGACCTGAAGCGGCGCTGCAGGGCGACGATCCGGCGCAGTACTTCCTGGTGGAGGAGGGTCTGAAGACGCTGACGCTCCGCCTCCCGCAGGAACACCTGCATCACAGGTGAGCTTCACGCAACAGAAGAGGAAATCCCACAGGACCGGTGACTTCTGCAACACGTACCTTCGTGATTCCCACCTGGTACCCGGCAGGAGGCAGGTGGATCCGTCTGAAGAACTCCCTGATACCAGACTTGGTCGGGCCGGTCCCTCGAGGCAGCAGCACGTGGAAATGACGCACAAACTCCTGAAAGACGTCCGTATGAAGACAGACACAGTTTCAGGGGAGGATTCAGGCGGAGCCGCCGTTGAGTGACAGGGCTGTTTCAACTGGGTCACCTGGAAGGTGAACTTGACGCTGTATCCAGACTGCCGGATCCGGACCGTCTCCAGCATTCCCGTGTACCTGAGCTGGCGGAGCACCAGACTGTCGCTGAAACGCATCGACAGCTGAGCGGCGCCACGACCGCCAAAGGGAGACATAAACATCAGCATGAACTGAGGACGGCTTCCAGACTGGCTTCCAGACCGGGTTCTGATTGGTTGGACCTACCTTCTCACCGTTGGAGCGGATGCACTTGACAAAGTACGGCTCCGACTGGTCGAGAGTCTCCATCAGCTTGTTGAGAGAAGCCTGAAAACACCAGCAGACACCTGTGAGGTCACATGGTCAGACGGCATCGAGCAGAAACCTGTACAGGCGGACTCCAGGTAACACTCAAGCTCCTCCCCATCACCCCATCACCTGCCCTCAAGCTCCTCCCCATCACCCCCGCCCTCAAGCTACTCCCTGTCAGCTCCCCTGAAGCTCCTCCCCATCACCCTGTCACCCCCCCGAAGCTCCTCCCCTGAAGCTCCTCCCCATCACCCTGTCACCATCTCCCCTGAAGCTCCTCCTCATCACCCTGTCACCTCCCCTGAAGCTCCTCCCCATCACCCTGTCACCTTCCCCCTGAAGCTCCTCCCTATCACCCTGTCACCTCCCCTGAAGCTCCTCCCCATCACCCTGTCACCTCCCCTGAAGCTCCTCCCTGTCACCCTGTCACCTCCCCTGAAGCTCCTCCCCATCACCCTGTCACCCCCTCCCCTCCCCTCACCCCCCTGAAGCTCCTCCCCCCATCACCTTTCCCTCCCCCAGCTCCTCCCAATCACCCTGTCACCTCCCTGAAGCTCCTCCCTCCTCCCCTGAAGCTCCTCCCCTCACCCTGTCACCTCCTCTGCTCCTCCCCCCCACCCTGTCCCCCCTGAAGCTCCTCCCCGTCACCCTGTCCTCCCCTGAAGCTCTCCCCTCACCGTCACCCTGTCCTCCTCCCTCACCCTGTCCCATCCCTCAGCTCCTGTCCCCCCCCCCTCCCGTCCCCCTCCTCACCTCCCTGAAGCTCCTCCCCCTCACCCTCCTCCCTGAAGCTCCCCCATCACCCTTCACCCCCCCTGAAGCTCCTCCCGTCACCTCACCCTCCTCCCCATGTCACCCCCATCACCCTGTCCCCATCACCCCCCCCCCCCCCGAAGCTCCTCCCTGTCACCTGCAAATCAACGCCCATTGAGCAACAATTTCATCATCAACAGAAGCAAGAGCGAAAAAAAAAGATGTGATTTTTAGGATGTAAAGTTTACAAAAATTTACAAGAAAAATTCATGACTGCTGGACATAAAGATGAATTTTGTGAAATTCACAAGTTTGACCCAAAATTTCATAAAACGGGGAGGAGCTTGAGGGGAGGTGACAGAGTGATGGGGAGGAGCTCGAGTGGAGGCTGAATTTTATGAAATTCACAAGTTTAAACCAGAATTTCATGTCAAAAAGAGATTTTATGAATGATTTTAGAATAAATCCACAACTACAACATTGACTTATACTTATCTGCTAAAACAAGTGCAATTTTACAACAAAAATTAGTGATTTAAGGACATATATTTTAGTAGATTTAGTTACAATATTGAACCAAAACGTTTACTGAAAATTGTGATTCCATCACAAAACAGTTGCAACCAGTTTTATGAGAAAAATATACTTTTTTTCTCATAAAAAACTGAAAGTTTGTAAAAACAAACTTTTGTAAAAATGAGTGAGTGTTTTTAAAACACAGGACTGTAGATTATCGTATTATTAGATGTTATAATACATTATCAGACGTTATATTATACATAAATGCGCTTTAACTCCAACTGTGCCGTCTCCTCCTCAGTTGTAGTTCCACGTCTCCTCCAGTGGGGGGCGACGGCTACACCCACCTGGAACTGAGCACTGATGCTGGGTGGCTTCTTCTTCTTGTGCAGGTGAAGCAGCGACTTGGTGATGCGGTCGTGCAGCGTCACGCTGCTCAGGTAGTGCAGAGTCTTCACGTTCAACAAGTTCTGGACAGCAAAGACCAGAAGAACCAGTTTAACTGGGTGGTTCATGGACCCCTGCTGGTGTTTCTCTCTGTCAGGTTCATGTCTCACCTTAGGAAGGCTTAGTTTAGTTTTGCAGTTTTTATTTCTCCTAAAGATCAGAAACAGAGTTTAGATCAGCAGAAAAAAGATTCAAGATGAATGAAACATTTAAAGCTGTTTTATTTTGTCCAGGAGAGCAAATATTTGTGTCTGAAGACTCGCTGACACCAACTCTGATTAAACTAAAGGTCACGTTGTTTCATCTCAACATCTGTCCTTCAGATCTCTTCTGAACTGTGACATCACAGACCAGACCAAATGACCCCGCCTCCTCCACCTTTCGCTCCTCCCACAACTTTGCAGTTTGAAAGTAGGTACAACCCAGTTGTTCCTCTAGGGTTTTGATCCAAACATGTCAGATGTTTTATAAAGAAGGATTTTCAATTTTGGAAGCTGATTTAAAAAAACATATAGAATTATATAAATATGTAAAATAAACAAAATTAATGACATTGAAAATTCTGGTTTTGTTTTCTTCATCAAGTTTTTCAAATTTAGAAAGTTGGAATTACTGAGTTTGAAGTTTATTAAAACTAAAATTCTGATTAATGCGTTTATAAAATTCAAAATTCAAGTCTGCAGGCTTCACAACATTAATTATGAACATTTCTCTTGCACATATGTTCAGTAAAAATTTAGATTTCTTTTAGTTTATAAGATCAGAAAATGTGAATTTTTCAGGCTAATTTACAGATTTATAAAACTGGAAAGCTTTCTAAGTTAGCTAGTCTCAGTTAGCTAAGCTGGTCTCAGTTAGCTTCATTTAGGGCGGTTAGCCTCAGCTGGCCTCAGTTAGCTCAGCTAGCCTCAGTTAGCTCAACTAGCCTCAGTTAGCTCAGTTAGCCCAGCTAGTCTCAGTAAACCTCAGTTAGCTCAGCCAAATTTGTGTTAACTAGTTAGTTTTATTTGGCGAGCTCAACCCGAACTTTAATTTTACATTCCTAAAATTCATCATTTTCTTCTTAATTTAATGGTTAAAGATAACTAAATCGCTGGATATTTTAACACTCGTGATCCCCCTATCCCCCTGGAGTTTCACAAAATAGGGGCCCCTGAACAGAATCTTCCACAAGGGCCCCAGAAAGCTGGAAGCAGCGCTGGTGACGTGTCAGCTAGCAAAGATCACGTCTCCTCTGAAGGTGTCGGTCCAGACTCACAGTAAGATCCCCTGAGCTCGTTCCAGCAGCTTGCTGTTGGCCGAGTTCAGGAAGATCCCATCCTCTTCCAGGGCGGGGCTTCCTGATGAGGGGGCGTGGCCCGACCTGGAGCTGCGACCGTTGCATCCAACGCTGTATCCACCCCTGCAGACAGAGAGGAGGAGAGCCAACAACTCTGCTTATCAAACGACAAATCTGAGCTGAAACAATCAAAGTCGTCACGTCTCATCGTTCGTGTCTCGTATCGTATCGTATCAAACTCACCAGCTGGACTTTTCGTTGAGAGCGTTGGTGCCGTGAAGATCCGACAGAGGGGTCCGTGGATTCCTCCTGGGGATACCTGGAAAAGAAACAGTTACCTGCTCTGAGACACAAACTCAGAACTTCATTAAAGGCTCTCAACATGACTTTCCTCTTCACAGATCCAGCTCTTAATGTTCTTTCAATGTTCTAATGTTCTGGGTTCGATATTTACAACTAAGAAGTGCATTTCTCTAAAAGTTGCTGTCGATGCCATCAAACCTTCCCTTCGCTGATTTCCTGTCAGTTCAGGATCCAGTTTCAGATCTTATCGTTGGTTTTTAAGAGTCTCAGTTTTTAAACGTTCATGGTCCAGCAGCAGATCTGACGGAGATGTTACCGTTGTTGCTCCTGGACCAGTTGGACCAGTTGGACCAGAGTCTACCTCCTAACATCAGATCTATTCAGACGTCTGGAAGTTTTAACTCCTTCATAGAAAACGTCTGTTCTCATTTTTAATGTGTATATGTGTCATTAGTTATGGTTTAAATTACTGTTTTATTTAAGTCGTGTTGTTCTTACGGTTTCGGCAAATGTTTTTATTCTATTATTAGATATATTTGCTTATTTTATTAGGATTATTTTTTTTAAACTTTGTTCAGCTGATCTTGTTTTAACCCCGTAGTACCCAAGCATATAAATAGTCATTGAAAAAAATCATTTGGGCTCATCCTTACTGGGAGTAAACCAATATTGGTGGATTTTTTTGAAATCGTGTCATTTTTGACCATTTTAAGCAATGTTGCATATTTGCAACTCTGGGTGTTCCTGGTTAATTTTGTTTAAAAATTCAAGTCATTCTTTTGGCAGAAATGTTTAGTGAAAGCTCACCAGCAACTGCTAGAACTGCAATAACATTTACATAAAGACCTTCATTAAATATTCTGAATATAAAGTGCTGAACACAAACATCATAAATGAAGAATGAAGAACAAATCAAACAAGAATGTTATGTAAATAAATAAAAAGGAAATGTAAATGAATGTAAATAAAAACTGTACACATGAAGCACATAGAAAATTGCAGTAAACAGTTCAAACATGTTCCGGGTTTCAGTAACACAATGAGCTTGTCTCTGAAATGGTGTGATGGTGTGACCTTTGACATTAGGGGCCTGATCTTCTGCCAAACCTCCTAAAGCTGCTATTAAGGGATCGCAGGTAGCAGGAGAGGCGGTTCCATCACAAAAAACGCAATCTTCCACCTCCCTAAACCCGCGATCTTACCTGCGCTAACCGCTATATTTATGCATGGGAGTGGTTAGGGCGTTCCACCTGTTTAACCAATCAGTGCGTCAGCAGCCATTGCCTTTAAGAGCAGGTTGCGCTACCCGCTATTAGCAATCTTCCACTTCCCTAAAGCCGCTACCCGCAAACCGCTATGGAGCGTTTTCACCCAGATCGGAGCAGCTCGTCTGTAGAGCTTCCTCCTCTTCCTTCCTCCTCCTCCTCTGCACTGATATATACATAACTAGCTCTAACTCATGTGGAGCAAATGATTCAATCATTTTTTTTGTACTCCAAGAAGTTTCAACAAACTGCTCAAAAAAAAAAATAGAGCCAGTGAACTTCCAGGAAAGCATTTCTTAACTAGAAAAGCACTCGGAGAGCGCAGACCTCCGCCAGGCACAACAGTTCTCCCATATAGCGATTTACAGATCGCGATAAAATCCGCCTTCTGGATCAGATCCGCATCAGCCTCTGAAATTTGATAGCGGTTCCCATCGTCAATCCCTGAGTGAAATTTAATGAGTTGTGGGCAATAATTAACGGAGATATTGAGAAACAAAATTTCTGGCCCCATTGACTGCAATGTTATCGAAAATTTGAAAGTGATCCAGAATCCAGGATTTCTTCCGGATCACAGCCAAAATGAAATCAGTTCTTCCGTTTCACATTTCTGACAACTCCTGAAAATTTCATCAAAATCCATCCATAACTTTTTGAGTTATCTTGTACACAGACAGACAGACAGACAAATAAACGCCGACAAAAACATTACCTCCTTGGCGGAGGTAAAAATATTCTTACACAGACGATTCCTATCGGCTACCTGAAAGTCCCAGATAGCTGGTGCGCTCCCGGTAAACACGCTCAGGCACAACCGCGAGAACATATTCTGACCTCAAGAGAATAAAAACATCTGACAGTGATGCGTAATGGAGAGGTAGAGCCGTTGGTGCACGTCCACCATGTGACCAGGTGGACGCACATTTATGCCATTTGGACACGCTCTTTTACGCGCCGACATGCGGGTTGCGCTTTCCGCAAACTCGGTATCTTGCGATCGTGGGTAGCGGGTTTAGCATAGCCGCTATCCTAAACCCGCTATCGCAAGATATCAAGTTTGCGGAAAGCGCAAATGACACGCCCATTGCCACACCTACAATGTGAATAAGGGAGTCGGCAAAGCAGATAGCGGCTTTAGGGAAGCGGAAGATTGGATAGCGGTTAGCGGAGGTTCCTAAATCCACAATTTGCGGGTAGTGGCTAGCGGGAGGTGTACGATCGGGCCCTAGCTTTTTGGCCCTGCCCCTCAAAAAGCTTGTGCATATCTGCAACTGTGGGTGCTATGTGCAGCCGAAATAAACGACTTGACTTGAAAAGATTTTTGGACAAAAAGTTGAGAATTTTTGTCAAAACTTGTTATTTGTGACGTCAGTTTGGTTTTTACGACGAAGTTGAAATGTTTTGAAATTTGAGATTCAAACGAGAAACTGATTTTATCACAAAAAGTCAAAATTTTACAACAAAAAGTTGCAATATTCAGTTGTGATCAAAATGTTCTGGAAAATGTGATTTTTGATTGAGTGGTGATTTTACGCTAAAGTAAATATCGCAGGACAGAAAGTTGCACATCTGCAGAGTTTTGAGACAAAGTAACAATTTTATGTCAAAAGCAGTTTTTTTTTAATGTGTAATTTTAGGAAATAATTTGAAGAGCTGCAATTTTTTGGTATTTTAGAATAAAAAGTAACGTAAAGTGAAAAAGTCCTTTTGTGAGCAGCTGGAGAAGAACCCCAACCAGAAACTACATCCACAGAAGATTCCAGGCTCTGAACCAGAACCAGCTGAAAACATCTAAAGCAGCTCCAGTCCTACGTCGGACCAGAACGGCACGTTGACTTACTGTGTTTCTCATCTTTACATCTCTGAAGGATCTCCAGGCTCCGCTGGTGAACCGGGTGGTGAAGAAAGCTGAAACTGTCGACGGTTTTGACCACCGGACAGTGAACGGCTGCGTTGTTCCCTGAAACAGAGCAGAAGTCAAACATCTTTGTGAACTACGATGATGTGGTTTCCACACTAAACGGAGTCTGAGTCCATCTGACTGGTTTTTAACCAGATGTGACCAAAAATGATGTAAACCACAAAACAAGAAAGATCAGAAACATCTGGGACAGTGAAGAAATAACTGGAGATGTTCTGCTACCGATACCAGCAACCCCCAACCCTAACCCCCCTCTAACCCCCAACCCTAACACCTATAACCCCCCAACCCTAACCCCCCTCTAACCCCCAACCCTAACACCTATAACCCCCCAACCCTAACCCCTATAACCCCCCATAATCCCCCCTCTAACCCCACAACCTTAACCCTCCCAAAACCCCCCCAATAAACCCCCCCCCAACCCTAACCCCCCCCATAACCCCCCTATAACCCCCCCAACCCTAACCCCCCATAACCCCCCCACCGTAACCCCCCCCCCAAAACCCCCCTATAACCCCCCCAACCCCTAACCCCCCCCAACCCCCCTAACCCCCCCCCCTAACCCCCCCCCCTAACCCCCATAACCCCATCTAACTCCCCCAAACCTAACCCCCCCAACCCCCCTCTAACCCTCCAACCCTAACCCCCTATAACCCCCCTCCAATCCCCCCCCCCCGCCCCCCAGTAACCCCCATCTAACCCCATCTAACCCTAACCCCCCCTAATTCTAACCTTAGAGCTGTGAAATGGCTCCTACGTGGGTTCGTGTGCAGGTTCCACATGGATTGATCTACCTGGATTCAGGTGCTGGTTAATTATTGGAACTAATTGCTCCTTTCTTAGTCCATAACCATTAACACCAGTAGTACTGTTGGCCCTGTATATTTGGCCCTCAGACTTCTCATGAGGGGTCCTGAAACCACAAGGGGCCGATGATATTTCAAGCCCACTCTGGACCCAGTAGTCCACTTTAACCCAGGTCTGGCCCGGGTGGGCCGGACCATCTCGGTCCTCACCAGCTGTTTTGTGGCGGTGGCGGCGGCCGGCCTCTCTGAAGGCCACGTGCGCTCTGAAAAATGCACGGAGGACGGCCCAGCGGAAGGTGGCCACCGGGTCGATTCCCATCAGGCCACAGATGAAGGCCTTCCTGCTGCTCTTCAGCAACGCCACGATGTCGGGACGCATGTGGTCGGTGTTCTTCTCCCTGAAGTCCTGAAGGAGAAAAACGAACGACAACCGGCTCAGAGTCCTGAGAAACCGAAACATTTTAGAAAAAAACAGGTCAAACCAGACAGAAAGGAGAACGCTCACTGAAAAGACATTTATCTTTAATATAAAATAATATAATGTAATGTAAAGTAATATAACATAACATAATAATAATATAGCCAAGTACGACTTGTTCATAAATAAATTTATTTTCACATCCAAAATTGTAAAACTGAGGCTTTTGTCATTTAATTGCAACATTTTGAGATAAAATTGCATTTTTAATTGCAATTTTTAAACGTAAAATTATGACTTCATGTTGCAAAAATGTGAATTTGGTAAAACTACAATTTTATTTCCTGTAATATTTTGTCTTCACGTTGTAAATTTCACAAAATTGCGACTAACTAACTTAATATTGAAACTTGTCTTTAAATCACACATTTCTCAGAATCTTTGTCATAAAAAGCTGATTTGTCATAAAATCTTAAATTTTACAAAATCAGGACTTTTTGACAAGTAGTTTTTAAGTGAAAACTAAAACAATTGTGCCTCTGGCAAAAATTCCTAACTTTTTGTCATAAAATCGTAAAACAGAATCAAGTTTCTAACAATCACACGTTTGTTGTAACTTGATTCAACTTGATATCTAAACTGTTTGTTGTATATTTATGTCGTAAACTCAGATTTTAGTTGTTAAATTGTGAATTTTTCAAAACTGCAATTTTGTCGTTAAAATGTTGATTTTCGTTTAACTTTGTGTCCTAAAATCGAGATTTTCTGCTGAAAAATTGTAAATGTCACAAAATTGTAACTTTTTGTTGTAAAAAGCAAATTTTTGTCATAAAATCTCAAATTTTGATAAATTGTAACTTTTTGACGTAAATTCACAACGTTGTGGAGTAAAATTTTTGATATTAGTGCAACTTGATGTCCTACATTCACAATTTTTTGGTTTTAAAATCCAAGTTTTAGCAAAATTGTGACTTTGCAGCTTAAAATTATAATTATTTTTTACAATTTAACCGTCTGAGGTGGAATTGATCGATTTTATCCTAGTGGTTCACTTTAAAAATGGTTTACAGTAATCCACCACACTTCGCGGTTAATGGGGGTTGTTACCCCCCCCCCCCCCCCCCTAAAAAATGGTGAAAACCACAATGTGGATGTACATGTACATACAGTATACATGTATGAGCGTACGCAAAATTTACAGAAGGTACACTCACTTTGACGATCTCTCCTCTGTGTGTAACTGACGGAAACAAGAGATGGGAGATGAGGGGATGCGTGTCAGCCAATCAGCGCACAGACAACAGTAATGCCTGTCACAGCAGCCAATCACAGGCCTCGATATTCCTTCATGGACCCTCCCCTGTTGGCTCTTGTTGCTTCCCGAGACTCGTTATTGATGTGATGGGTTTCGCTTCAGCCTCGGGCGCTTCACTTGAATTTTTTTTCTAATATTTTTTTTCTATGAATATTTTTGAAACTTCCGTGATGTGCTGAGACTGCGATTGCTGAGGCCGCGAAGTGTGGGGATTACTGTAAATCATTTATCTTGGTTTATCTCAGTTTATATCATTTATCTCGGTTTATCTCAGTTTATATCATTTATCTCGTTTATCTCAGTTTATATCGTTTATCTCGGTTTATCTCATTTATCTTGGTTGATCTATGTTTATATCATTTATCTCAGTTTATCTCAGTTTATATCATTTATCTCGGTTCATCTCATTTATCTTGGTTTATCTCAGTTTATATCATTTATCTCGGTTCATCTCATTTATCTTGGTTTATCTCAGTTTATATCATTTATCTCGGTTTATCTCAGTTTATATCGTTTATCTCGGTTCATCTCATTTATCTTGGTTGATCTCTGTTTATATCATTTATCTCGTTTATCTCAGTTTATATCATTTATCTCGGTTTATCTCAGTTTATATCGTTTATCTCGGTTCATCTCATTTATCTTGGTTTATCTCAGTTTATATCATTTATCTCGGTTTATCTCAGTTTATATCGTTTATCTCGGTTCATCTCATTTATCTTGGTTTATCTCAGTTTATATCATTTATCTCATTTATCTCAGTTTATATCATTTATCTCGGTTTATCTCAGTTTATATCGTTTATCTCGGATCATCTCATTTATCTTAGTTGATCTATGTTTATATCATTTATCTCGGTTTATCTCATTTATCTTGGTTGATCTATGTTTATATCATTTATCTCGGTTTATCTCAGTTTATATCATTTATCTCGGTTCATCTCATTTATCTTGGTTTATCTCAGTTTATATCATTTATCTCGGTTCATCTCATTTATCTTGGTTTATCTCAGTTTATATCATTTATCTCGGTTTATCTCAGTTTATATCGTTTATCTCGGTTCATCTCATTTATCTTGGTTGATCTCTGTTTATATCATTTATCTTGTTTATCTCAGTTTATATCATTTATCTCGGTTTATCTCAGTTTATATCGTTTATCTCGGTTCATCTCATTTATCTTGGTTTATCTCAGTTTATATCATTTATCATGGTTTATCTCAGTTTATATCGTTTATCTCGGTTCATCTCATTTATCTTGGTTTATCTCAGTTTATATCATTTATCTCGTTTATCTCAGTTTATATCATTTATCTCGGTTTATCTCAGTTTATATCGTTTATCTCGGTTCATCTCATTTATCTTGGTTTATCTCAGTTTATATCATTTATCTCGTTTATCTATCTCGTTTAGTTATCTCATTTATCGTTTATCGTTTATCTCATTTATCTCGGTTCATCTCATTTATCTTGGTTGATCTATGTTTATATCATTTATCTCGTTTATCTCATTTATCTTGGTTGATCTCTGTTTATATCATTTATCTCGGTTTATCTCATTTATCTTGGTTGATCTATGTTTATATCATTTATCTCGGTTTATCTCAGTTTATATCGTTTATCTCGGTTCATCTCATTTATCTTGGTTGATCTCTGTTTATATCATTTATCTCGGTTTATCTCATTTATCTTGGTTGATCTATGTTTATATCATTTATCTCGGTTTATCTCAGTTTATATCATTTATCTCGGTTCATCTCATTTATCTTGGTTGATCTCAGTTTATATCATTTATCTCGGTTTATCTCAGTTTATATCATTTATCTCGGTTTATCTCTGTTTATATCATTTATCTCAGTTTATATCATTTATCTCGGTTTATCTCTGTTTATATCATTTATCTCAGTTTATCTCATTTATCTTGGTTGATCTCTGTTTATATCATTTATCTCGGTTTATCTCATTTATCTTGGCTGATCTCTGTTTATATCATTTATCTCGGTTTATCTCAGTTTATATCATTTATCTCGGTTTATCTCAGTTTATATCATTTGTCTCGGTTTATCTCAGTTTATATCATTTATCTCGGTTTATCTCATTTATCTCGGTTTATCTCAGTTTATATCATTTATCTCGGTTTATCTCGCCATGTTTGGCATCATTTTTTTCAGCACAAACTCACAAGTGTGATTTTACAGTTATTTTCTCATACTGACAACTTGTAATAACAGTTGGAAATAGTTTGATTTTTTTTACTGTGAAAACCATTAACATATTTTAAAATCACTTTTATTACTTAGAATGCAAATATAAATGATTAATTTCAAAAACCTATGCATAAATTTAGCAAACAAGCATTATATATATTATATGATATATATTTAGAAAAACTGTCACAAATTATTTCAGTGTCTCTGAACACAGTTGCGGTTCATCACACCAGACACATCCAGGTGTTACTTCACCTGTTGTCCACCTGGAGGCAGCGTGGAAGCTTCTTCCTCCTCCTTAGCAACCAAATAACGTGCAGTAACATATACACTCTTTGATTAGTTGACACAGTGAATCTTTTCCACCACTATGACAGGAGGGGATCATGTTTTTCTCTTTTTTCTCTCGTTAACTGGTTCTTTCAGCCTTATTATTGACCACAGCTCTGGTTATACTGGGACTGTTAACACCATTTAAAAACTCGTAGCTAGTTTGGAGTCGTCACTTCTAACTTCAGTTGAGACTACTAGCATCTCGCTACTACGGTCGACTCCAGAGGCTTAACAGCAACTAAACCTGTCAGATGAAGGAGGTCCGTTACAGCCGACGCACCTGTGCAGGTGTCTCACCTTGACTCCGTACTTGACCTTCCCAGCATAGTGACTGATGATGAAGGCGGGCTCCATGACAGCGGGAAACTCGATGTAGGCGTTTCCTTCATGCTGACGCTTGAACTTGTCCAGTAAGGTCTGGTTGGAGGCCTGGGGGAAACTGGGAGGATTCAGAGATCCAGAATCAGACTGAAATCCAAACCGTCAGACATTCAGACTGAAATGCCTCAAAGCTGGTTCTTCTTTGGTTTCTGAAGACGTTTCACCGCCGATCCAAAAGGCTTCCTCAGTTCTAGGTCACAGGTGTGCACAGGTATAGTCCAGGTGCGCCTCAAGCTCCTCCCCCTTTCAGGATCTTTCTGCAGAGCAACTGTTGAGGAGTTGTTTCAGCTTTTATCAAGTTAAGAAGTCCAAAAGTTGCTAAATTTGTGATTTTATGGAAAAATCTTGTGATTATAGTTTCACAACAAATACATTGTTTTAAACTATTTGATCTTTTATTTGTTTTCAACTGTGGAACCTCCACTTCAGCACCTGGACCCAGAAACGTCTGTGCACAACCCGGATCTGGATGGACGGTGAAACCTGCTCAGAGAAAAACAGGCCCAGATCTTTCTGGAGTTCAGAGGTGTTAAATCAAACAGAAAAGCGTCATCTGGACCGGGCCAGCGGGGGGGGGGCGTACTTGCACTCCTCGTCCAGCAGGTGGAACAGAGCTGTGGGTTTCTTGCTGATGAGGTTCAGGCAGCTGCTGTTGTCGATGTAGTTGATGGTGTGCCAGGTGATACCCTCGGCCCGGTACTCCTCCTGGAAGCACAGACGCAACACGGGTCAGGTCTACGTCCTGGAGCTGGTACCTCAGCACCATTCCCAGTTTGGAGGTCCAGTACTAACGTACCTGCTCCAGTTTGAAGATGTGCTGGTTGAAGTAGTGTTGCAGACGCTCGTTGGCGAAGTTGATGCAGAACTGCTCAAAGCTGTTGTTCTCATAGTCCTCAAAGCCAAAGATGTCCAGGACGCCTATGGACAGGATCTGGAGCAGAAGACAGAACGAGATAAAACGATCCTCCTGGAACACCGCAGACCTCCGTGACGTTACCGGATCGCTGGCATCTCTATCTAGAGACCTTTAAGACAACGCGTTTCCTTTTATATCGCCCCCTGAGCTCTCTGAGCGTCATCAACGTTCATGTCTTCATCCATCATTCATTCGCTTCCATCGGGATGAGAATTCACTGAGAGGAGAGCTTTAATTATGAAATGGACTGTAAAAGTCCTTCACATTCAATTTTTAAACATGTTGGAGTTCTCTGAAGAGCTTTTTTTTAAAACAGACTATAAACTAGAGTATGAATGTTAGAGACTTTCGTGCAGTGAGGAACCTGACTGACCCCAACACAACACAGATGATGTCACAGATGATGTCACTCATATGGGAGGGACCTTTAACAGCCATGTTTCTACTTGTGAGGATGCTGAACAATGATGATAACTCATTTGATCTGACATCCATTCAGTGATCCTTTAAAAAAAAAAAAAAATTAGAGTTGCAGTACTGCTGCTGTCCTGCGGGGTGGCGACATCTCCCCATCAGAAGATCTATAAACACTGGAGTTTGAAAATTGAGCACAGGATCAAACCAGAGGAATTCTCTGCTTTATACAATCTGTTTATCTTTTTTTTTTTTTTGGGGTGACCATTGACATAAAAACACATACAGAGTCTGTAATTTAAAAAAAAAAAAAAAGGGGGGGGGGGCACTGAAGATCTTCTCAGTTGCTCTCCAAATGCGGTGAAGCGTCTAGCTGCAGGCTCCAAACCAGTCAGTGATGCTGCTGGCGGTGCTGCTGGGCCTTTCTGGTCAGTGATGTTGCTCCAGAAGAGGTCCTCAGTAACGTGCACTCCCGGACCTTGGTGCTGCTCACCTGCTCCACGGCAGCACCATCGACGGTGCTGCTCACCTGCTCCACGGCAGCACCATCGACGGTGCTGCTCACCTGCTCCACGGCAGCACCATCGACGGTGCTGCTCACCTGCTCCACAGCAGCACCATCGATGGTCAGGGTGGTGTGCTGGATATCTGCTCTCCTAATGTCCACCACCATTTCCTTGGTTTTCTCCACATTCAGGGAGAGGCTGTTGTCCAGAGGTTCACCTGGTTCTGACCACAGCTGTGTTGTCCACAAACTTCATGAAGATCTTGGTGTGGCGTGTTCAGGGTTTATGCAGGTCAAATGAAATCTTATTTAATGCTTTTTAATGCCATTTTTAATCCCGTTTAATCAATTTAATGCCACACGGGGCTTTAAGTGGAATATGACTTGGTTGCCCTCGCGACATCAGCGCCACTCACATTCCCCAATAGATGATTTATGTTAATATAATGATTAAATATTATCAATTATTTAAAAAAAATAAATAAATAACAAAGTTTACAATGCCAACTATAATGAGCCACGAGAGACAGAGGGCAATAGGAAACATAATGTTTTCAGCAGAGAATAAAGATTTTATGGACCAATAAAATATTGTCCAGATTAAAGGTCTCAATAAATCTAAATCTAATCTAATCCTATGGCCAGCTGCACGGATCCATGTGTGAAAGACACGACGTGATTAGTGCAAGCTGAGCGAGCGACTCTTCAATGTTCACTTCAGCGCGTGTAGGAGCGAAAAGAAAACAATAGTTAGCATGTCACCGCTACGCACTTTCATAATGATACGAAATGTTTGAAAGAGCAAAGAAAATTTAAGAAAGATAACGCAAGTAATTATGTGTATCTTTGCCAGGACAACTTATTTTTTAATGCCAATTACAATCCAATTTAATGCTTTTTATTGCTTTTTAATGCCCCGCGGAAACCCTGGTGTTGGTGTGCAGTCACTGGTCAGCAGAGCGAAGAGGAGGGGGCTCAGCACACGTCCTTGAGGAGCCCCAGTGTTCACTGTGATGTGTTTCTGCCAACCTGCAATATCTGAGGTCTCCCAGTGAAGAAGAAGTCCAGCAGCCAGCTGCACATCAAGGTCTTCAGCTCCAGCTGGTCCAGTTGGTTGATGAACCGTTGTGGAAGGATGGGGCTGAACGCTGAACCGAAGTCTATAAATAACATCTGAACGTACGGCTTCCTGTCCAGATGGCTGAGGGCTGTGAAAGCTGCATCTTCAGTTGCCAGTTGGGTCTGAAACAGGTCCAGAGAGCGAGGGAGGCGGACTGGATGGGTTTCACGACTGACGGTTCTGATGGGTTTGAGCCTGACTGGATGGGAGTCACTGCAGCAGGCGGGGTCCACTCCGTCAGCACGGAGATGATCGTGGTGGCCTTGAAGCAGGTGGGGACAACAGTCTGGTGAACACCTCAACGAGCTCAAGCTGGCTTGGGGGCGGGGACAACACCTGGTAGGCGGGAGGGGGTGTGGTTCAGCAGAGAGCTGTTACTGTCACAGGTCTGCGGGGCGGGAAGTCCGTGATGGTCTGTACCTTCACCCACCGCCTCCGATGAAGACCTGGCAGACGAGCGATGTTCTCAGGTGTACCTCTGCCAGCACCTGTTCAGGAGGTTGTTGCCAGAGCAACACTTGAAGTGAGGATGTTTTCAATAAATGTGATCAGAATGAATGTGAGCTCATCTTATTTAGCATCAAAGTTTAGCGTAGAACAGCTCATCTTTGGGTGGGCGTGTTCCAGACCTGCTCGATCCACTCGTTTGTGGATTAACTGGAACTGGGCGGAGTCAGTTCCTACAACATGACACCAGTAAGAAGAGACTGCAGATCCACCTGTGGACGATGTCACAGTGGGCGTGTCCAGCTCTGTTCATACAGTCCACAGTGCCGACACCAACCAAACCAGAAGTCGTCGGTCCTACCTTGGAGCTGTCCTCCAGGTCCTTGTTGTTGAGCAGCGCGTGGTTGGTTCTGAAGACGATCCAGTCGAACAGAGCGCTGTACAGAGACTTGGCCATGGAGTCCCTGACGGTTCCGGCCTGCAAACAGACGAGCCGACACTGAAGCTACAGAGAATTTAAACGATTAAATAAAAATGTTGCTTTTCTTCATTAATGTGCAAATTTTACATTAACAAGTCAAGATTTTGTGTCAAAACATTTCAATATATACGTGAAAAAAGTCATAATTGTGCAAAACAAAATTAATATTTTATGTTAAAAGTAAAGAAACTGGTTATCTGTTAAAAAAAAAAATCAACCATTTTAAGTCATAATTTTACAATAAAAATTTTCTTTGTAAAAATGTATCAATTTTACAGTTAAAAAAACAACAAAAAAAACATTAAAGTTGTGATTTTATATGACAACCGCTGCTCTTTTAGATGTTCCATATTTTGAGCTGTGGGCGTTTCTACAAGGACGTATCTCAGGAACGGCTGGATGATTGACACCTCTATGGAATCTACACAGCCAATAGAATCACCGATCCACCTCGCTGCAGACACGAGAAAGAAATGGAGGAAAGCATGAAGAGAAGATCGAACGCTTCTTCAAGATAGTTAGCTGGAGTTCAGCTTTCGTTGCTTCTGCTGGTAACAGCAACGATTCAGGAGAAACACCTTCCAGGTAACAGAAGAGAAGCAGGAGACCAATGAGAATGAAGCAGAGCTCCAAAAACCTCCTTCTGCTGCTCTGAAAGCTCCATGCTCATGAATTATTGATCAGTCCTGCTATTTTCAGCAACCGAGTCTCTGTCGTCCCTGAAACCATCCAGTTACGCAAGATTTTGATGAATAATAGACGGTTTTCAGAGAGAACGACAGTTTAAATGTTTCATCAGCAGATCAGAGGTGCATCTGGGCACGTCGTAGCGTACGTTAATTATTCAACACGACAGGACTCGTTAGAGGCCCAGAGGAACCTGAGCAGGACCAGGAGACATTCCAGCTGCAGCAGTGCTGGATAGTAAACTGCTTAAACAGGCTTAAACTAGTTTAAACCGGTTAAACTGGCTTAAATCGGTTAAACTGGCTTAAATTGAGTTAAACTGTCTTAAACTGGTTAAACTGGCTTAAACCGGTTTAATCCAGTTAAATTGGCTTAAACCAGTGAAACTGTTTCCGCGTTTAGGTCCTGATCTGCTGCTGGTCCAGTAAAAATGGGCTTCAGAATCACTACTCAGAAACCTGAAGGTGACATCACAGGGGGCGTGTCCTGTTGTTTTATCCAGTCTGTGGATGGGATGTGACGAATGCCAGTAGCTGTCAAGATGCTAATGCCTATGTCAATGTATATCGCTTGCTGTTGCTAATGGATGTTAATGTTTACATAAAGTTATAATGCTAGTAGCTGCTATCATGCTAATGTTTATATAAACTTATAATGCTAGCAGTTGCTAATATATGCTAATATTTATGTAAATCTAAAAGGCTCATAGCTACTAACATGCTAATGCATATGTGAATGTATAATGCTAGCTATCACTAATATATACTAATGTTTATTTCATTATAAGGGTAGTAGCTGCTAACTTGCTAATGCTTACATAAAGTTATACTTGCAGCTGCATTCATACTAACATTAATGTAAAGTTATAATGCTATTAGCGGCTAGCATGCTAATGTTTATGTAAAGTTATAATGTTAGTTGCTGCTAGCATGCTAATGTTTATGTAAAGTTATAATGTTAGTTGCTGCTAACATGCTCATGTTGATTCAAATATATAATGCTAGTAGCTGCTAGCATGCAAACATTAAATGTAAGTTATAATGCTAGCAGTGGCTAACATACTAATGTTCATGTAAAGTTATAATGCTAGCAGATACTAACATTTGCGTGCTCAGTAAAGCAACGGTGGAGGAAGCGGCTGCAGTTAGATCAGACAGGTGGGATCAGAGGTAGCAGAGACTGCAGGTGTTTTGATTGACTCTGAGGTTGTCATCAGGTGAGAAGTGGTACATCAGGACAGGTCTGTGGAGGTCCGGGTGGATCCTCCAGAATGACATGGTCATCCAGGATGATGCCTGATCACATGATTACAGCTTCAGCTGCTTCAGAAACATGTCTGTCTATGAAGAAGTTTACACCAACAGGACTGGACCAGGACCAGGACCAGGATCAGGACCAGAACCTGGACCAGAACTCTGTGCTGGTTGTTCCTATAGGAGGCTGCACATTCCTCAGACCACATAACAGCACCGGGGCTGGAATGAACATTACTGGACCGGAACCCGGCCACAGCAGAGCCGGAGAACACTTCCTTCCTCCGACCGCAGACGTTTAGTTTCTGAACAGAAACAGGAAGCAGCAGAGGAAGTCGCCTCCATCCCACACAACACACACAGAAGAGGCGGAGCCAAAGAGACGCCACAACAAACATGAACCCCGCCCACAGCTAACGTCCTCACAACCAACCTGATGGGTTTAATGTTAATCATTTTAAAATAAATTCATTTATTGACAATTGTGGCTGATATGTGCTAACACAATAAACTTGTGATGCTAGTTATTGCTAAAGTAGGCTACAGTTTCTTAAATTAAGCTTTAATATGACTTATAGTTAATATTTGCTCAGGGGTGATGAAAAGAATTTAGAATTTAGTTTGTATTGTAAAAGACGCTATAGAAATAAAATTGATTTGAATTGAAAATACTTTATAACGTTACAGTGCTAGCTGATGCTAACTGTCCTGAAGCTATGATGACATTTAGGCTAAAGTCCTGATGCTAACCCTAACTAGTGTACGCTGTGTACAGAAACATGGTGTTCAGCAGAAGTCGGGCTGCACCAGAAGGTCCGACAGTCTCAGACGTGATCTGATGAAGGCTTGTTGCTGAACTTCACCTCAGAGAGTTTGTAGGGAACAATGAGCTTCTCCCCGACCGTCACGGTCTTCCTGGTGGTCAGGGCTTCCAGCAGCATCTCCTCTTTCACCTGAAACACACCACAATTACCAAGTCATGAACGTGTTTGAGGACACGGAAAGACTGGTCAAGGTCAGAGGCGCACGAAGACGTGGAGGTGGTTTGGTCCAAAGACGTCTAGGAGCAAAGCTCAAATATTTTTATAATACAGCAAAATAAACGTGTCAGATGTTGATTCATGATCACAGCTGAGCTAAGGCAGCGAACTGTGATGGAATGAAGCTGGCTGCTGGCTCCGCCCATCAGTCCCTTTCTTGACCATCGTGGCGTCCTTCAGAGCTGGTGGGTGACGTCACAGCAGTGTTTTTTTTTCCTCAACACAGCTGACTGGGATGAGCCCGTCTGCTGTCTGCTCCCACGTGGCCCCTGACAGACCCCCGGTGATGGGGACGCAGTGGGAGGAGCACTGGGAGGAGCAGTGGGAGGAGCTCGTCTCCTCCATCTGCAGGGGATTATGGCAGCAAGCCCAACAGCTGCTGCTGAGACCCTCTGCTCGGCCTCCATCCCTCCATGCCGGGGGTCGAGGGCGCTGGTATAATCAGACTTCATTTCACACCCCCTCTAATCCCTGGACTGGGAGCAGAATCTGTTCTGCTGCCTGATTGGTCTTTGGCTGTTGCCTAGTAACAGACCCACAGAGGAGACTGGGAGCTCTGGTGTGGAGGCGGGGCTCCTGTTTTCAACCCTAACCCCCACTTTTAATCTTCTCTACTCATGTAAAACCATCATAAAAGTCAATCACTGTTGGATTATTTATTTTACAACAATGAAGCCAAACATAAAAAAAAAAAACACGTGGGTAATCCTAAGTACCCCCTACTGGCCCCACAGGGTTTAGCTACTGTGCACTTTAGTTACTTACCCCTCAAAAAGGGTAAGCTTACCGTGTAACAGTGGAAGTTACCATGTGGTTGGCATAAAGCAAGGACGGATAGATGGATTTGATAATAAATGTAAGCTAATGAAATGTAGCATGAAAGATTAGCATCAGCTAAACTAAGATAAAGAAACTAGGTAGCAGCGTTAAAGTAGTGACACCTGAAACAAGGATCCCTGGATGGATTTGATCACAGTGAAACACAGGCTAACATTAGTTAGCATCACTGATCAGCATCATCTAACATAAGCTAAAACAGCAAGCTAGTCATCCTCCACCTGTAGCGAGAGGAAACTGAGTGTCAAGTAACGTTAC
The DNA here is from genome assembly GCA_018398805.1 of Hirundichthys speculiger. Classification (NCBI taxonomy): domain Eukaryota; kingdom Metazoa; phylum Chordata; class Actinopteri; order Beloniformes; family Exocoetidae; genus Hirundichthys; species Hirundichthys speculiger. The sequence continues at coordinate 60,958 of JAGFBZ010002299.1, read as the reverse complement.
TGAGCACTGTTGTTAAACACCAGAGGTAGGCATGGGCTAAGCTAGGCTAAACGGCTAGCTTTGGAGTAACAAAACAGCAATGTCTGGATCTATGTCCTCTGGACAGATGAGACCAGAGACCAGAACCATATCTGGAGAAAAACCAAACACCTCAACAAACCACACAAAACACTGTCAAACACGGCAGCACTAATAATGGTTTGGAACCTGGACTCAGACTATTCTGGAGACAAATGTGAGGACATCTGTCTTGACCACTAAATCTGAAAATGGGTCACATGACAGGACAATGACCCCAAACACAGCAGCAGATCTACATTAGAATGACTGACTGACACCCATAATTAGACATAAATTAATGACTTAATATAATTTTACCTGATAATGAACTTAAATTACCCCGTGAAGTTGTCATGGATGTGAAATCCATCTATGGAGTCCAAAAAAGTTTTGGTACCAGGCTGTAAATATGTTTATTTCTGCTGTAAAGTTGGACAGTAGAGACTGACTCACTGTTAGAGCAGTGCCCTAGTGGTCAGTAGAGGAACTGCAGCCTCTAGCGGTCGGTAGAGGAACTGCAGCCTCTAGCGGTCAGTAGAGGAACTGCAGCCTCTAGCGGTCGGTAGAGGAACTGCAGCCTCTAGCGGTCGGTAGAGGAACTGCAGCCTCTAGCGGTCGGTAGAGGAACTGCAGCCTCTAGCGGTCGGTAGAGGAACTGCAGCCTCTAGCGGTCGGTAGAGGAACTGCAGCCTCTAGTGGTCGGTAGAGGAACTGCAGCTCTAGTGGTTAGAGGAACTGCAGTCTCTAGCGGTCGGTAGAGGAACTGCAGCCTCTAGCGGTCGGTAGAGGAACTGCAGTCTCTAGCGGTCGGTAGAGGAACTGCAGTCTCTAGCGGTCGGTAGAGGAACTGCAGCCTCTAGCGGTCGGTAGAGGAACTGCAGCCTCTAGCGGTCGGTAGAGGAACTGCAGTCTCTAGCGGTCGGTAGAGGAACTGCAGCCTCTAGCGGTCGGTAGAGGAACTGCAGCCTCTAGCGGTCGGTAGAGGAACTGCAGCCTCTAGCGGTCGGTAGAGGAACTGCAGCCTCTAGTGGTCTATAGAGGAACTGCAGCCTCTAGTGGTCTATAGAGGAACTGCAGCCCCTAGCGGTCGGTAGAGGAACTGCAGCCTCTAGTGGTCGGTAGAGGAACTGCAGCCTCTAGTGGTCGGTAGAGGAACTGCAGCCTCTAGTGGTCGGTAGAGGAACTGCAGCCTCTAGTGGTCGGTAGAGGAACTGCAGCCTCTAGTGGTCGGTAGAGGAACTGCAGCCTCTAGCGGTCGGTAGAGGAACTGCAGCCTCTAGCGGTCGGTAGAGGAACTGATGTCTCTTCCTTGTCTCAGGTGTTTCTGCTGAAAGACTCCCTCCTGATTGGCTGCTCACCTCCAGAAGCTCGGAGATGATGGGCAGCACGTCAGGGTTGCAGATATCGATGGAGTCGTCTCTGTAGGTCTTCTTCCTGTAGCGGATGTTTCCCAGGTGAAGGATGGCCGACAGTAGAGAGAAAATCCTGACCAGGAAACAAGACTTGGCTGTTATCACATTAACACTCATAACTAGACAAGTTCTTAAAATTTGGTTTTCCTTTTAAGAATGATATTCAAAGTCAACTTAATTCAAAAATACTTGATTGATCCCCAAAGTGGGGGGGGGGGTTAGGGTCACAACCCAGCATCATTACTTTTGGAGAATTACATCACAAGAATAGAAGTTGGATCGGTGTGTAAAAGCATCGTCCAATCAGAATCCACCATTACCTCGGTCTCCACCAACGGTGTCAGACTGGTTTAATTTAGTCAGTTTCACTTGAAAACGGGAAGATGTTCATGGTGGAACAGTGTGAATGACTGGATTTAGTTAATACATAAACCAAAACGGAAAGTGTCATGGTTATAGCGCCACCTAGAGGCCTGGCCGGGTCAATGTTCAGGAGCAGGTTTGTCATCAGCAGGATTTAAAGTTTATGATGCCAAGACACTTTTGGGATGAAACAACAACAATAACAACTAGACTGCACAGTTCAGGGCAACTGTGGTGGTTCCCAACTGCTCAAAATGTTTAGATGAATCCAGAAAAGCGGTTTCCATGGTGATGAGATCTGAGTCCAGCTGAGCAGCTCTGACTGACGGTTAATGGTTTCCATGGTGACCTGAGTCTCAAACAGCCGCTGTTTAAAGACCAAACAACGGAGAAACCAGACCAGAGTAGAAACTATCCAAGTATAGGTAACAGACGTCTGGATGTCTGGAAGTTTGTTGGTTGGAACCTTCTAGAAACAACACTAGCAGCCGGCAGCTTTAGACGGGACAGATGTGTCCTCATCTGGACGTCTAACTGAAGGTCTAACTGTCTCCTTTTACCTTCCAGCTCCAGGTGACTCGTGTCATCTCCGGTCTGGTTCATTCCTACAGAGTCTCTGCAGATAAATAAACGAGTATTTCAGAAAGTCTTACTGTTTGCGTGTGGCGGGCAGGAAGCCCACCATCTCCATCGCCAGCTGCAGCCGCTCAAAGTCGTGTTTGAGGTCTTCACCTTCCACCGCGAAGCAGTCCTGCTGGTGTCCACGCAGAACGAGATGAAAGAGAAGATGCTTTCATGAAGTTTCAGTCAAACACAAACTAGCAGCTGAATCTGCTGACCCAGAATCCACGACAGGAAGTCCTCGACAAAACATGGCTTCCTAAAAGTCCCTTAAACACAACAAAGACAACCGTCGCCAACACGAGCCAATCTGACATCAGAAGAAGTGGAAATGTAAAACCAGAGGTGGTCAACCAGCAGCTACGACCTCCGAGCAGATTTAAGACCATTTCTTCCTCAGAAATGAAGGATTTCTGTCAAAGCATCGATGCGTCAGGACGTCTAAACTTCAAACTTCAACACGGAGCTGCTTCTTTCTAAACCAATTTTACATATTTCTAAATATTCAGGACCACAAAACAGATTGTTTTAAATTTGAGTCAATAGAACAAATAAATAAATGAGAACCTTGAACTTCAATGTGAAAAACTGAAACTACAACTGAAATGTCCTTGTTGAGATAAAAACAAGACTTATCATCTAAACAGAAACCCTGGTTCTTCCTCCAAACTTTAAAGCTCATAAACTCACAATTTTTGAGTTTTCTCTCATAAATTCATGACTTTGAGAAATGAAGTTTAGTTCAGTTAGCCTCAGAAACAACGTGCTAGTTCAGTTAGCCTCAGAAACATTGTGCTAGTTCAGCTAGCCTCAGAAACAACGTGCTAGTTCAGCTAGCCTCAGAAACAACGTGCTAGTTCAGCTAGCCTCAGAAACAACCTGCTAGTTCAGCTAGCCCCAGAAACAACGTGCTAGTTCAGCTAGCCCCAGAAACAACGTGCTAGTTCAGCTAGCCCCGGAAACAACGTGCTAGTTCAGCTAGCCTCAGAAACAACCTGCTAGTTCAGCTAGCCCCGGAAACAACGTGCTAGTTCAGCTAGCCCCAGAAACAACATGCTAGTTCAGGAATATCATTTTAGATGATCTAGCATGATGTTGTATTAGAAAGATTTGAGGAAAATGATTTGTAGCAGCGAGGGAGACAAAATCCAGAGGAAGAGAGAAAAAAGAAACTTCTGATTTTATAAACTTGCAAATTTTCCTGACAAAAGTCAGAATAATCAAAATTTTTATAAAGTTTATGAAGTCAGATTTAGCCTTTTTTCTTAAATTGTCAAGTTTTGTTTGAAATATCTAAGTCATAATTTCAGAGGCCCAAAAACATGACCACCATATTTTTCCAGACTACATGTCAAAAGTGTCAAAAACTACGTCATGAAGAGGAAAAAAAAATCTCCAAGTCTCATGGGTCAATAAAAGCAGGTGATAATTGGACCATGGATGAGCCCTTTTTTAGCAGCACCTGTTCAAGGATCTGTCTGTCTGAGGGTCCACAGACTCTCTCCCCGTCTGTGGACTCGTTCCTCCATCTGTGGACTCGTTGCTCCGTCTGCGGACTCGTTCCTTCATCTGTGGACTCGTTCCTCCTCCATCTGTGGACTCGTTCCTCCATCTGTGGACTCAATCCTCCATCTGTGGACTCGTTCCTCCATCTGTGGACTCGTTCCTCCTCCATCTGTGGACTCGTTCCTCCATCTGTGGACTCAATCCTCCATCTGTGGACTCTTTCCTCCATCTGTGGACTCGTTCCTCCAACTGTGGACTCGTTCCTCCATCTGTGGAGTCATTCCTCCTTTATGTATGGACTCGTTGCTCCGTCTGCGGACTCGTTTCTTCATCTGTGGACTCGTTTCTCCATCTGTGGACTCAATCCTCCGTCTGTGGACTCGTTCCTCCTCCATCTGTGGATTCGTTCCTTCGTCTGTGGACTCGTTCCTCCTCCGTCTGTGGACTCATTCCTCCTCCGTCTGTGGACTCGTTCCTCCTCCGTCTGTTGACTCATTCCTCCTCCAACTGTGGACTCGTTCCTCCTCCAACTGTGGACTCGTTCCTCCATCTGTGGACTCGTTCCTCCATCTGTGGACTCAATCCTCCATCTGTGGACTCGTTCCTCCGTCTGTGGACTCGTTCCTCCTCCATCTGTGGATTCGTTCCTTCGTCTGTGGACTCGTTTCTCCTCCATCTGTGGACTCCTTCCTCCTCCGTCTGTGGACTCGTTCCTCTATCTGTTGACTCATTCCTCCTCCAACTGTGGACTCCTTCCTCCTCCGTCTGTGGACTCTTTCCTCCATCTGTGGACTCTTTCCTCCATCTGTGGACTCGTTCCTCCATCTGTGGACTCGTTCCTCTATCTGTGGAGTCATTCCTCCTTTATGTATGGACTCGTTGCTCCGTCTGCGGACTCGTTCCTCCATCTGTGGACTCCCTCTTCCGTCTGTGGACTCGTTCCTCCATCTGTGGACTCGTTTCTCCTCCATCTGTGGACTCGTTCCTTCGTCTGTGGACTCGTTTCTCCTCCATCTGTGGACTCGTTCCTCCTCCATCTGTGGACTCGTTCCTCCATCTGTGGACTCAATCCTCCATCTGTGGACTCGTTCCTCCGTCTGTGGACTCGTTCCTCCTCCATCTGTGGACTCCTTCCTCCTCCGTCTGTGGACTCTCTCCCCGTCTGTGGACTCTTTCCTCCATCTGTGGACTCTTTCCTGCATCTGTGGACTCAATCCTCCATCTGTGGACTCGTTCCTCCATCTGTGGACTCGTTCCTCCGTCTGTGGACTCTTTCCTCCATCTGTGGACTCGTTGCTCCGTCTGCGGACTCGTTCCTTCATTTGTGGACTCGTTCCTCCTCCATCTGTGGACTCGTTCCTCCATCTGTGGACTCAATCCTCCATCTGTGGACTCGTTCCTCCATCTGTGGACTCTTTCCTCCATCTGTGGACTCGTTCCTCCAACTGTGGAGTCATTCCTCCTTTATGTATGGACTCGTTGCTCCGTCTGCGGACTCGTTTCTTCATCTGTGGACTCGTTTCTCCATCTGTGGACTCAATCCTCCGTCTGTGGACTCGTTCCTCCTCCATCTGTGGATTCATTCCTTCGTCTGTGGACTCATTCCTCCTCCGTCTGTGGACTCATTCCTCCTCCGTCTGTGGACTCGTTCCTCTATCTGTTGACTCATTCCTCCTCCAACTGTGGACTCGTTCCTCCTCCAACTGTGGACTCGTTCCTCCATCTGTGGACTCGTTCCTCCATCTGTGGACTCGTTCCTCCATCTGTGGACTCAATCCTCCATCTGTGGACTCGTTCCTCCGTCTGTGGACTCGTTCCTCCGTCTGTGGACTCGTTCCTCCTCCATCTGTGGATTCGTTCCTTCGTCTGTGGACTCGTTTCTCCTCCATCTGTGGACTCCTTCCTCCTCCGTCTGTGGACTCGTTCCTCTATCTGTTGACTCATTCCTCCTCCAACTGTGGACTCCTTCCTCCTCCGTCTGTGGACTCGTTCCTCCATCTGTGGACTCAATCCTCCATCTGTGGACTCGTTCCTCCGTCTGTGGACTCTCTCCCCGTCTGTGGACTCTTTCCTCCATCTGTGGACTCTTTCCTCCATCTGTGGACATCGACTCGTTCCTCCATCTGTGGACTCGTTCCTCTATCTGTGGAGTCATTCCTCCTTTATGTATGGACTCGTTGCTCCGTCTGCGGACTCGTTCCTCCATCTGTGGACTCCCTCTTCCGTCTGTGGACTCGTTCCTCCATCTGTGGACTCGTTTCTCCTCCATCTGTGGACTCGTTCCTTCGTCTGTGGACTCGTTTCTCCTCCATCTGTGGACTCGTTCCTCCTCCATCTGTGGACTCGTTCCTCCATCTGTGGACTCAATCCTCCATCTGTGGACTCGTTCCTCCGTCTGTGGACTCGTTCCTCCTCCATCTGTGGACTCCTTCCTCCTCCTTCTGTGGACTCTCTCCCCGTCTGTGGACTCTTTCCTCCATCTGTGGACTCTTTCCTCCATCTGTGGACTCGTTCCTCCATCTGTGGACTCGTTCCTCCATCTGTGGACTCGTTCCTCCGTCTGTGGACTTGTTCCTCCTCCATCTGTGGATTCGTTCCTTCGTCTGTGGACTCGTTCCTCCTCCGTCTGTGGACTCATTCCTCCTCCGTCTGTGGACTCGTTCCTCTATCTGTTGACTCATTCCTCCTCCATCTGTGGACTCAATCCTCCATCTGTGGACTCGTTCCCCGTCTGTGGACTCGTTCCTCCTCCATCTGTTGGATTCGTTCCTTCCGTCTGTGGACTCGTTCCTCCTCCATCTGTGGATTTGTTCCTTCGTCTGTGGACTCGTTCCTCCTCTGTCTTTGGACTCGTTCTTCCTCCGTCTGTGGACTCGTTCCTCCATTTTGTGGACTCTTTCCTCCATCTGTGGTCCTCCATCTGTGGACTCTTTCCTCCATCTGTGGACTCGTTCCTCCATCTGTGGACTCGTTCCTCCTTTATGTATGGACTCGTTGCTCCGACTGCGGACTCGTTCCTCCATCTGTGGACTCGTTCCTCCATCTGTGGACTCGTTCCTCCATCTGTGGACTCGTTCCTCCGTCTGTGGACTCGTTCCTCCTCCATCTGTGGACTCCTTCCTCCTCCTTCTGTGGACTCCTTCCCCTCTGTGGACTCCTCCCGTCTGTGGACTCTTTCCTCCATCTGTGGACTCGTTCCTCCATCTGTGGACTCGTTCCTCCATCTGTGGACTCGTTCCTCCGTCTGTGGACTTGTTCCTCCTCCATCTGTGGATTCGTTCCTCTATCTGTTGACTCATTCCTCCTCCGTCTGTGGACTCGTTCCTCTATCTGTTGACTCATTCCTCCTCCATCTGTGGACTCAATCCTCCATCTGTGGACTCGTTCCTCCGTCTGTGGACTCGTTCCTCCTCCATCTGTGGATTCGTTCCTTCGTCTGTGGACTCGTTCCTCCTCCATCTGTGGATTTGTTCCTTCGTCTGTGGACTCGTTCCTCCTCTGTCTTTGGACTCGTTCTTCCTCCGTCTGTGGACTCGTTCCTCCATTTGTGGACTCTTTCCTCCATCTGTGGACTCTTTCCTCCATCTGTGGACTCGTTCCTCCATCTGTGGACTCGTTCCTCCATCTGTGGACTCGTTCCTCCTTTATGTATGGACTCGTTGCTCCGACTGCGGACTCGTTCCTCCATCTGTGGACTCGCTCTTCCGTCTGTGGACTCGTTCCTCCGTCTGTGGACTCGTTCCTCTATCTGTGGACTTGTTCCTCCATCTGTGGACTCGTTCCTCTATCTGTGGACTTGTTCCTCCATCTGTGGACTCAATCCTCCATCTGTGGACTCGTCCTCCGTCTGTGGACTCTCTCCCCATCTGTGGACTCTTTCCTCCATCTGTGGACTCTTTCCTCCATCTGTGGACTCGTTGCTCCGACTGCGGACTCGTTCCTCCATCTGTGGACTCGCTCTTCCGTCTGTGGACTCATTCCTCCGTCTGTGGACTCCTTCCTCCTCCATCTGTGGACTCGTTTCTTCGTCTGTGGACTCGTTTCTCCTCTATCTGTGGACTCGTTCCTCCTCCATCTGTGGACTCTTTCCTCCATCTGTGGACTCAATCCTCCATCTGTGGACTCGTTCCTCCTCCATCTGTGGACTACTTCCTCCTCCGTCTGTGGACTCTCTCCCCGTCTGTGGACTCTTTCCTCCATCTGTGGACTCTTTCCTCCATCTGTGAACTCGTTCCTCCATCTGTGGACTCGTTCCTCAATCTGTGGACTCGTTCCTCCGTCTGTGGACTCGTTCCTCCGTCTTTGGACTCGATCCTCCTCCATCTGTGGATTCGTTCCTTCGTCTGTGGACTCGTTCCTCCTCCGTCTTTGGACTCGTTCCTCCTCCGTCTGTGGACTCGTCCTCGTTGACTCATTCCTCCTCTGTGGACTCGTCCTCCTCCAACTGTGGACTCATTCCTCTCTGTGGATTCCTCCTTCAACTGTGGACTCCTCCATCAGTGGACTCAATCCTCCATCTGTGGACTTGTCCTCCTCCATTCCATCTGTGACTCCAATCCTCCATCTGTGAACTCGTTCCTCCATCTGTGGACTCGATCCTCTGTCTGTGGACTCGTTCCTCCATCTGTGGACTCGTTCCTCCTCCATCTGTGGATTCGTTCCTTCGTCTGTGGACTCGTTCCTCCTCCGTCTTTGGACTCGTTCCTCCTCCATCTGTGGACTCGTTCCTCTATCTGTTGACTCTTTCCTCCTCCAGCTGTGGACTCGTTCCTCCTCCGTCTGTTGACTCATTCCTCCTCCAACTGTGGACTCGTTCCTTCTCCAACTGTGGACTCGTTCCTCCATCTGTGGACTCAATCCTCCATCTGTGGACTTGTTCCTCCGTCTGTGGACTCGTTCCTCCTCCATCTGTGGATTCGTTCCTTCATCTGTGGACTCGTTCCTCCTCCGTCTTTGGACTCGTTCCTCTATCTGTTGACTCATTCCTCCTCCAACTGTGGACTCGTTCCTCCTCCGTCTGTGGACTCCTTCCTCCTCCGTCTGTGGACTCGTTCCTCCATCTGTGGACTTGTTCCTCCATCTGTGGACTCGTTCCTCCTCCATCTGTGGACTTGTTCCTCCATCTGTGGACTCGTTCCTCCGTCTGTAGACTTGTTCCTCCATCTGTGGACACGTTCCTCCGTCTGTAGACATGTTCCTCCATCTGTGGACTCGTTCCTCCGTCTGTAGACTTGTTCCTCCATCTGTGGACACGTTCCTCCGTCTGTAGACATGTTCCTCCATCTGTGGACTCGTTCCTCCTCCATCTGTGGACTCGTTCCTCCTCCATCTGTGGACTCGTTCCTCTGTCTGTAGACTTGTTCCTCCGTCTGTGGACTCGTTCCTCCTCCATCTGTGGACTCGTTCCTCCTCCATTTGTGGACTCGTTTCTCCGTCTGTAGACTCGTTCCTCCATCTGTGGACTCGTTCCTCCGTCTGAGGACTCGTTCCTCCTCCATCTGTGGACACGTTCCTCCATCTGTGGACTCGTTCCTCCATCTGTGGACTTGTTCCTCCATCTGTGGACTCGTTCCTCCTCCATCTGTGGACTCGTTCCTCCTCCATCTGTGGACTCGTTCCTCCATCTGTGGACTTCGTTCCTCCTCCATCTGTGGACTCGTTCATCCATCTGTGGACTCGTTCCTCCATCTGTGGACTCGTTTCATCTGTGGACTTGTCCTCCATCTGTGGACTCGTTCATCCATCTGTGGACTCGTTTCTCTGTCTGTGGACTCGTTCCTCCTCCATCTGTGGACTCGTTCTTCCTCCATCTGTGGACTCGTTTCTCCGTCTGTGGACTCATTCCTCCATCTGTGAATTCGTTCCTCCATCTCTGTCCATCTTTCAGTCCTGGTTCTCCTTTGATTGGTTCATAGCTGTCAGAGGTTCCTCTTCTTTTCTTCAGTCTCTGACAAATTTCTCATCACTCCAAACTTTCTGCTGCTCCGTTACTATTTTCAGCTGCAGATTTTTCATCTTCAGTTTAAAGTCTGCAGTAGAGATTTTTCTTCTTGGTGTCATATTTGTGTTTTCTTAGTCTTTATGGTTTACTCCTGTCAGTTTTTCAGTATGAGTGTTCAGTTGTTGTGCGTGAGTGGGGAACTGGTTTCATTTCGTGAAATAAATGATGGTGAAAAATGCTCGATGCCGTTGTCCATCTGTGCTCTTATTCGTCTCAGACTCAGAACCAGTTCAATCAGATGCTTTTTAAAATGTTTCATCAGACTGAAAGACGAGGTTCTAACATCTGGACAGCACTCGTGTCGTCATCCATTCAGCTACAGATACATGCAGCATCAACAGGGACGCAAACATGCAGCTGGAGCCCAAACATCCGGATGCAGAAACATCCAGAGAATGTTTGGCCTCTGACGTTCAGGAAAATCCTGCACTCATTTTCTATTTTTAGGGCCAGATGTGGCAGCTGGATGTTCATGTCTTCACTGTAGCTCAATGGAGGCGATGGAGGTTAGAGAGTTTCCCCGAGGTGCTCAGATGATGACATCATCACTTTGGAGAGCAAGGTCAGTGGTGAGGTCATTGAGTGACCTTCAGAGGAACAGAGGTCGGGGAGGAGGAGGAAGGTACACAGACACCAAAAGCTTTGATGGTTAAAAGCTCTGTGTTTTTATGCTGCAAATGATGTCAAATGAAGAACAGATCTGCCCACCGAAGCTCTGAAGGTGACAAGTTCTCTGCTGGGGGGCATGTTGTAGTTCTGAACATACATGGATTAACTGACGTAGGAGGGAACATAGGCAGATTAGCTCAAATACAAGTGATTAACTATCAAACTTTATACTGATAAGTCGTGACACACAACAAAGACATGAAGGTATCTCCTTCAGCCATCTGAGGGAGCCTTCATCTCATCCAGACCACTTCCATCTCAGCTCCATCTGAGAGCAGGAACAAGAACCTGAACAACAACTAACAAAACGATGAATCACAGACAAACACAAACCGGTCGTTACGGAGATACTGACCAGCTCACTGTCATCGTTATTGTCCCAGTGGAGTTTCTGAGATTTCTTTGTCATCTGGAAGCGTGGAAGAACGAGTGAAGAAAGAGTTAATTAGACTCATATCTCTTGACTGACACATCATGTGATCAGACAACCATAAAACCAACAGCGTGAAACATCAGTTTTCAGCAGAAACCACAAGAATTCCTACAAGAATTTTAGATGGGATCATAGGCTGAGCGCACAGAGCAATATAATATAATATAATATAATATAATATAATATAATATAATATAATATAATATAATATAATATAATATAATATAATATAAATATTCGGGCTGGGCAATGATTACAATTTTTAATCGCGATTAATCGCATGATTTCCCTGATTAATCATGATTAATTGCATTGTATACCGAAAATCAACTATGAATTCAAAAGTAGTGTAAAGGTCACTTTTATTTAAATGTTCTGCTGCCATATGAACTAAAGTGTCATAACATTTGTTGTTCAAACACTTTTAACATCAGCACTTGTCAGTAACACATATTTAGTGTAAATCTCATCTTAAAAAATGTAAAATAATATAAAGCTTATTGCCACTGCCAGAGTATTAATGTCATCCTGTTTTATGAAAAAATAAAAAGTCTACCAACAAAATCCTGAGCCACAATCAGAACATTAAAACAGGTAATTTCTGAGGTAACAGCAGAAACTTTTAACGGGGAGTTCAACTTGTCAGTTGTTACAAATAACCTTATTCTGTCAAATCCGCCGTCTGGGAGAACTTTAAAATGAAAATGTCCACGTAAACGTTCTATAACTTTATCAATCTGTGGATCATTCATTCTTTCCATTTTCAATTGTCGATCAAAAATATAAAAAATTAAAAAGTGAAATTTTATTTTGTTTTTCATTTTTTTGTTTTTTCAACAAAAAAAAAAACGAAAAAATGCTTTCTTTGATATTAATATATATATATATATATATATATATATATATATATATATATATATATATATATATATATATATATATATATATATATATATATATATGTATATATATATATATATATATATATATATATATATATATATATATATATATATATATATATATATATATTAGACTTTTTAGACTGCCACTAGATGGAGCCACACTGAAGTAACCAGCTAGAACAGCCATTCCCGAAATTTCAGAATACCAAGGGCCAATTTGAAATGTGAAAAATCTCTGTGGCCCATGCAAACATTAAAACACAACTGTAATCAACATACAAGACTAAAACCTACATTTTATTAATTCTAAATATTATTTCTAAAAAAATTAAATCATGTAATAAATATTTTAGAGTAATTAAAAACATATTTCAAAAATTGGAGGATTTAAAACATATTTGTTTATTTTAAATGACCTCTCACGGCCCACCTGTAGTACCACAACGGTCCACCAGGGGGTCGCGGCCCACACTTTGGGAATCACTGAGCTGGAGAACAGCAAGACAGTGAACATGGAGCAGATCTGATGAAAAATGGAGGAATGACGCGATCGTCTTGAACAAAGGGATTTAAAAGTTTTGTTGCAGTCCAGAATATTTTTCAGACAGAATTGTTAATATTGCTACCTGAGTTGCTACCCGAACTTTAAAGTACACTGATTTTTACCGCATGTTTACCTGCCAATTCTGTAACAGACCTTTCAAAACAAAACCATGTGAGCAACATGCGTTAACGCGTAATAAACTAAATGTCAGCATTAATAAATCAATGGCTTAACGCGATAATAATGCGTTAACTTGCCCAGCCCTAATAAATATAATATAATACAGAATAATAAAAATATAGTATAATACAATATAAATATAAATATAATATAGCTGCGATACTACTTGTTGTAATAACATTCATTTATTCTTTTACAGCCACAGAGATACTCCCGAGATATTTTCAAAATGCAAACATTTTTTTAAATGAAAAAGCAACATTTTGTCGCAAGACCAAGAATCAGAAAAAAAGCTAGAAGTTATTCGTCAATACTTTGTCATTAAACTTTATGTCATGAAATTGAATATTTTTGCCATGAAATAATACATTTTAAATTTTGCTTAAGTGCAACTTTTTCATTTAATATTTAAACCTTTTGTCGTACAATATCGACTTTTGAAGAATTGCAACCATTTGACATAAAATTACATCCATACGTCCTAAAATTACACACTTTTGTTATATAACTGTAAATGTTGCAATATGTCTGTTAGTGATACAGCTGCAGAAAAGACACCTGTCAGGTTGGAGGTGAAAGGGGGAGGAGCTTGAGCACCACCTGGAGTTTACCTGTTTAGGTACCTGATTGAAGAGAAGTGGTGGAAATGTCTGAATGAACTTATAGAAAACTACAGATGGATAAAGAACAGAAGTAAAATGCAGCATATTAATCTCGTTACTTTATTCACAACTACATATAACTCAGCTGGACTGCTTATGTTTAAAATCATCACGAGCAAATTAATCAACTACATCTGATAAATTACTGAAGTCTGTTCCACGTTGTTACCGTTCATACATTATTGTAATGCGTTGTTAGCAGGATGTCTGAAAAGCTCGCTGAATAGCCTCCAACTCCAAAGCGAGATCACGTCTCTCCCGTGTTAGCCTCCCTCCATTAGCTTCCCGTGAAATTTAGAAATGAGTTTAAAATTCTGCTTCTCACATTTAAGGCCCTTAATGGCCTAGCTCCTCGTTATCTACCAGACCTGATAGCTCGTTATGCTCCTAATAGAGCTCTCCGCTCTCAGAGAGCAGGATTACTCGTCGTTCCTAGAATATCTAAAAGTAGGTTTGGAGGACGGGCCTTCTGCTACCAGACACCTTTATTATGGAACCAGCTACCAGTTTGGGTTAAGGAGGCTGACACCACCTCCATCTTTAAAACTAAATTGAAAACATTTCTGTTCAGTAAAGCCTACAGTTACTCTAAACTATAGTGTGTAGGGGCTAATAGTTATAGCTACAGTTAGTCTAAACTATAGTGTGTAGAGGCTAATAGTTATAGCTACAGTTAGTCTAAACTATAGTGTGTAGGGGCTAATAGTTATAGCTACAGTTAGTCTAAACTATAGTGTGTAGAGGCTAATAGTTATAGCTACAGTTAGTCTAAACTATAGTTTGTAGGGGCTAATAGTTATAGCTACAGTTAGTCTAAACTATAGTTTGTAGGGGCTAATAGTTATAGCTACAGTTAGTCTAAACTATAGTATGTAGGGGCTAATAGTTATAGATACAGTTAGTCTAAACTATAGTGTGTAGGGGCTAATAGTTATAGCTACAGTTAGTCTAAACTATAGTGTGTAGGGGCTAATAGTTATAGCTACAGTTAGTCTAAACTATAGTGTGTAGGGGCTAATAGTTATAGCTACAGTTAGTCTAAACTATAGTGTGTAGGGGCTAATAGTTATAGCTACAGTTAGTCTAAACTATAGTGTGTAGGGGCTAATAGTTATAGCTACAGTTAGTCTAAACTATAGTGTGTAGGGGCTAATAGTTATAGCTACAGTTAGTCTAAACCATAGTTTGTAGGGACTAATAGTTATAACTACAGTTAGCCTAAACTATAGTGTGTAGGGGCTAATAGTTATAGCTACAGTTAGTCTAAACTATAGTGTGTAGGGGCTAATAGTTATAGCTATAGTTGTAGGAGCTAACACTAGAGTAGCTCATCTTAATCACAGGTTCGTCATAGCTATGCTGCTATAGGCCTACGCTGCAGGGAGACACCAACGTGATCTGCTGAGTGGTGTCTCCACTGCTCCTCTTCCTTTCCTTCCCTTTCTTCCTCCCTTCTTCCTCTGCCTTTTGTCTCAACATTTTGTCTAGTATAGTGTTGCCAGGATGAATGTGCTCTCCTCTCTCTGTCCTGTATGATCTGGGTCTCTAAAGGGCCTGGAGACAACTTATATTGTAATAGACACTTTACAAATAAAATAAAATAAAATTTAATTTAATTTAATTGAAATTAATTGAAGAGCAGAGAAGAAGAGAAGGCTTCTGGGGAAAGAGTGATCATAAGCAGATAATTTGCATTCATTTTCAAGTCTGAGCCAACAGTAACCACCCCCCCCTTCCCTGACAGCAATGCACCACATGTTGTACATGAACCAGTCGGGGTACCAGGTCTCAGCTGGACCTGTGGTGACCACTGACCCCTTTAATGAACCATAAACCTACGACTGAAACATCCTTGGACCCCTGCGGCTCCAGACCCTCAAAAACTGGCCCTCCAGGACCTCCAGAACCTCTGGGACAGCAGAGGACCAAGTCTAAACCGGAGCTAAAGGTGAACTGAAACTGCTGCTTGGATGTGAAAAATGCACATTTATACCACAGAACCCAGAACTGTAAGCAGAACTTGACTGGTCCAGTCTAACCCCAGACTCACCCCCCCCCCCCCACAGAGGAGACCTGGGTCTGATCCATGAATGTGATTGATTGAACCTGAAGCAGCAGTTGGAAACACACCCTAAAACCCTGAGAGACGCCTGACTGGTCCAAACAGAGTCTGAACATCTGCAGAGTTAAATGAGGTCACAGCAGAACGTTCATCATCAATCTGCTCCGGCGTCTGTGGAGGCGCCGGTTCTGAACGCGTCCTGGAAAACACCACATCAGCGCCACACTGACTCCAGACTTTCTCTGTTGCCATGGAAACAGAGGCAGCAGGATTAAAGAGAGAAAGAAGAGAAAAAAAAAATCATCTTTTCAGAGGCCGAGGAGGAAGACGAACAAAGAGGTTCTGTGCTGCTGAACAGAATCCAGCTGGAACAGATGTTCTGTCAAAGACCCACACATCTGTGGGCCGCTGGCACGTGCACAAGCACAAGCACATTTCTGATCGAGCAGAGACGATCAGCTCTTTATTGGTCTCTGAGGAAGACCACTGAGGTTTACCTGACGGGGTCTCATCTTCCGCAGTGATCCAGAACTCATCAGAACCTCCTCCGTCTGCACCACAACCTCTATGATAAAACAAGAGCCTCTAACTGATATTAGAGATATATATCATTTTTTTTTCACAACGAACACACCACTCAGTTGAAACCAGAAGTTTTCCTGTCTGACATTAAATCAGACTCAACTTTTACGGTTTCGGGTCAGTTTGATCACCAATATTTGCTAAATAGCAGAATAATGAGAGGATTGTTTCCAGAAGTCTCCATCCAGGAACCGGACTGCTGGAGGTCCACAGTTCTCTACTGATATCTTGGCTGGTTTCTATTGATTTTCCCATGATGCCACAGCAGGAATCAGTTAGTTTGGGGTGTTTAAATACATCCACAGGTGAGACTGCAGTTAACTCGGTGTTGTTAATGAACCAATCAGAAGCTTCCAAAGCTGTGACGTCATCATCTGGACTTTAACAGACTGTTTAAAGGGTTAATGATCTCAGTGGATGGAAACTTCTGATTCTGAAGAAAGAAAAGCATTCTTTTTTAAAAAAGTTGAAAAATTTTGGGGATCCTAACTGACCTAAAACAGGAAGTTGAGTCTAATTTAATGTCAGACAGTGAGGAAAAAGGTGTCTTTTTTTTCCAGTGAAAGTAAACTTCTGTTTTAGTAAAAGAAGTGGTCCTACTCCTAAAAATCAAACCTAATCCTGGAGGTTAAAACTAATCCTAATCTTAATAGCAAAAACTGATTCTAACAAGAAAAGAGAGACCTTATTCTAAGAACTGGCCCTAATCAATCTTAATCATTAATTATAAGACTGATACCCAATATTAAAAACTGATCCTAATCCTAAAGGTTGATCCTAATCCTAAAGGCTGACCGAAATCCTAAATGCTGATCCTAATCCTAAATGCTGATCCTATTTCTAAAGGCTGATCCTAATCCTAAAGGCTGATGCTAATCCTAAAGGCTGGTGCTAATCCCAAAGGCCGATCCTACTCCTAAAGACTGATCCTAATCCTAAAGGCTGATGCTAATCCTAAAGGCTGATGCTAATCCTAAAGGCTGACCGAAATCCTAAATGCTGATCCTAATCCCAAAGGCTGATCCTAATCCTAAATGCTGATCCTAATCCTAAAGTTTGATGCTAATCCTAAAAACTGATCCTAATCCTAAAGGCTGATGCTAATCCCAAAGGCTGATCCTAATCCTAAAGACTGATCCTAATCCTAAAGGCTGATGCTAATCCTAAAGGCTGATGCTAATCCTAAAGGCTGATCATAATCCTAAAGATTGATCCTAATCCTAAAGGCTGATTCTAATTCTAAATGCTGATCCTATTTCTAAAGGCTGATCCTAATCCTAAAGGCTGATGCTAATCCTAAAGGCTGGTGCTAATCCCAAAGGCCGATCCTACTCCTAAAGACTGATCCTAATCCTAAAGGCTGATGCTAATCCTAAAGGCTGATGCTAATCCCAAAGGCTGATCCTAATCCTAAAGGCTGATCCTAATCCTAAAGACTGATCCTAATCCTAAAGACTGATCCTAATCCTAAAGGCTGATCCTAATCCTAAAGGCTGATCCTAATCCTAAAGGCTGAACCTAATCCTAAAGGCTGATCCTAATCCTAAAGGCTGATCCTAATCCTAAATGCTGATCCTAATCCTAAAGGCTGATCCTAATCCTAAAGGCTGATCCTAATCCTAAAGGCTGATCCTAATCCTAAAGGCTGATCCTAATCCTAAAGGCTGATCCTAATCCTAAAGGCTGATCCTAATCCTAAAGGCTAATCCTAATCCCAAATGCTGATCCTAATCCTAAAGGCTGATCCTAATCCTAAAGGCTGATCCTAATCCTTAAGGCTGATCATAATCCTAAAGCCTGATCCTAATCCTAAAGGCTGATTCTAATCCTGAAGACTGATCCTAATCCTAAAGTCTGATCATAATCCTAAATGCTGATCCTAATCCTAAAGGTTGATGCTAATCCTAAAGGCTGTTCCTAATCCTAAAGGCTGATCCTAATCCTAAAGGCTGATTCTAATATAATCCTAAATGCTGATCCTAATCCTAAAGGCTGATTCTAATCCTAAATGCTGATCCTAATCCTAAAGGCTGATTCTAATCCTAAAGGCTGATCCTAATCCTAAAGGCTGATTCTAATCCTAAAGGCTGATCCTAATCCTAAAGGCTGATCCTAATCCTAAAGGCTGATCCTAATCCTAAAGATTGATCCTAATCCTAAAGGCTGATCCTAATCCTAAAGGCTGATCCTAATCCTAAATGCTGATCCTAATCCTAAAGGCTGATCCTAATCCTAAATGCTGATCCTAATCCTAAATGCTGATTGTAATCCTAAATGCTGATCATAATCCTAAATGCTGATCATAATCCTAAATGCTGATCCTAATCCTAAAGATTAATCCTAATCCTAAAGGCTGATCCTAATCCTAAAGTCTGATCCTAATCCTAAAGTCTGATCCAAATCCTAAAGGCTGATCCTAATCCTAAATACTGATCCTAATCCTAAAGACTGATCCTAATCCTAAATGCTGATCCTAATCCTAATGGCTGATCCTAATCCTAGACTGATGCTAATCCAAGGCTCCTATTGTATTTTGTTTTCCAGGAAGTCCAGGAGGGTCTGGTGGGGGTCCTGAGGTCTTTTTGGTAGATATGTAGATATAACTGAGTGTCATTAGCAGAGAGATGTTTATCTGCTGATAAAAGGTCCCAGGACGGCTGCTTGAGGAACCCCACCAAAGACCTCTGAACCTGTGGTCGAGCATTTACCTGGTTGAGGTAGTGATACTCCTCAGGTCTGAGCAGGTGGAAGGTCTTCTTCTCGTCCTCAGTGGCTCCAGCCAGCAGGTAGTAAAACACGTGATAGTTCCTGTCGACGCCCACCAGAAATATAAATGTATAAAAACTTTCAAATGTGAAAAAAGGACTCTTGCAAATTGACAAAAGAAGACAAATCACGATGCTTCAAAAATAAACCTCTGCGGCTGACAGGGATGTTTCCTGAGCTGAGCAGAGATGTCTTCAGAAACCAGACCACCCACTCACCGCTCATTGTGTTCCTGGTAAACCAGACGGGACTTTTCCAGCAGGTACTTTTCCACGTATGCGCTGAAAACAAGACACACCTGAATCAGAAAAGCTGCTGAAGCTCAGCCAAGAAATCAGCTGACATTAGAGGAGAACGGCGTGAAGAGTTAGCTCAGTTGTGTTAGCTCAGCTGTTAGCTGCTAGCTCAGTGGTGACGCCTGAGGCGTGGCAGTTATTCAACTAACCGGAACCGTCAGCTGATATGTACCGGTCCGTCTGAGCGGTTCCGGTGTTCAGTCTGTTATCGTCTCACCCTCTCACTGTTCCACTCTCCTGGTAGTTGACCTGGATGAACTTCCCGAAGCGGCTGGAGTTGTTGTTGTGTGCCGTCTTGGCGTTCCCAAAGGCCTGAAGAGAAAAAGAAGACTTGTGAAAACTCTCCTCCGTATCTGACATTCTCTGTTTGAGATTAAAATCTTCTTCATTTCCTCCCAGCTGTTCCCTTCAGGTGTCTCCTCAGTGAATCACCTCCTCCATCTACCTCCATCCCTTCCAGGGGCGACCCTAGGGTCATAGCTTTAGGGGTGCTGAGGCACCCAATGAGCCCCACCACAACCCACAACCCCACCTTTTTTCACACAAAACCAAAAAACGTTTATTGAAAAATAATTTTGGATAATCATTATGACATTTATGAGAGAAGAGCATAATCTGTTGGGGGAAAAAAACTGACTGGAAAACATGCAAATCTTTGAAAATTTCAATAACATTTGAAATGCTAACTGAGCTAATGCGCTAACGTTAGAGAGAAGAGGATGATACCATTAGACGGGGTCGTTTTTATTTTCATTCTGATCAAACTCTTACTTTTTTGGCTTTTTTACTTCTTTCCTGTTTGGTCTGAACTTCCACCTCTGGAGGACATCACGCTGCCACATCTGGAATAAACCCAATCACTTTAGGACCGGTAAGTTTAACTGGTTTAACTGGTTTAACCGGATTAACTGGGTTAACTGGTTTAACTACTTTAACTGTGTTAACTGGGTTAACTAGGTTAACTGGTTTAACTGGGTTAACTGGTAGCTGCAGGGTTGTAGATTTTTGCATATAAAATCATGACATTTTGTCAAAATGTATACTTTTTTAAATAAAGCAATGTTACATTTTTTATTATTAATTTTGGAACTTCTACATGAAATTGCAACCTTTATTTTTGTATTTTGTAGGCCGGGCCTGAGGAGGGGTCCTGGGCCTGAGGAGGGGCCGGTCCTGAGGAGGGGCCGGTCCTGAGGAGGGGCCGGTCCTGAGGAGGGGCCGGGCCTGAGGAGGGGCCGGTCCTGAGGAGGGGCCGGGCCTGAGGAGGGGCCGGTCCTGAGGAGGGGCCGGTCCTAAGGAAGAGCCGGTACTGAAGAAGAGCCGGTACTGAAGAGGGGCCGGTCCTGAGGAGGGGCCGGTCCTGAGGAAGAGCCGGTACTGAAGAAGAGCCGGTACTGAAGAGGGGCCGGTCCTAAGGAAGGGCCGGTCCTGAGGAGGGGCGGACCTGAGGAGGGGCCGGTCCTGAGGAAGAGCCGGTACTGAAGAGGGGCCGGGCCTGAGGAGGAGCCGGTCCTGAGGAGGGGGTCCGAGGAGGGGCCGGTCCTCCTGAGGAGGGGCCGGTCCTGAGGAGGGGCCGGTCCTGAGGAGGGGCCGGTCCTGAGGAGGGGCCGGTCCTGAGGAGGGGCCGGTCCTGAGGAGGGGCCGGTCCTAAGGAGGGCCTGGTCCTGAGGAAGAGTACTGAGGAGGGGCCGGTACTGAGGAGGGGCCGGTCCTGAGGAAGAGCCGGTCCTGAGGAAGAGCCTGAGGGGCCGGTACTGAGGAGGGGCCGGTACTGAGGAGGGGCCGGTCCTGAGGAGGGGCTGGTACTGAGGAGGGGCCGGTCCTAAGGAGGGGCTGGTCCTGAGGAAGAGCTGGTACTGAGGAGGGGCCGGTCCTGAGGAGGGGCCGGTCCTAAGGAGGGGCTGGTCCTGAGGAAGAGCTGGTACTGAGGAGGGGCCGGGCCTGAGGAGGAGCTGGTACTGAGGAGGAGCCGGTCCTGAGGAAGAGCCGGCACTGAGGAGGGGCCGGTACTGAGGAGGGGCCGGGCCTGAGGAGGAGCCGGTCCTGAGGAGGGGCCGGGCCTGAGGAGGAGCCGGTACTGAGGAGGGGCCGGTCCTGAGGAGGGGGCGGTCCTAAGGAGGGGCTGGTCCTGAGGAAGAGCTGGTACTGAGGAGGGGCCGGGCCTGAGGAGGAGCTGGTACTGAGGAGGAGCCGGTCCTGAGGAGGAGCCGGTACTGAGGAGGGCCGGGCCTGAGGAGGAGCCGGTCCTGAGGAGGGGCCGGGCCTGAGGAGGAGCGGGGTTGGGGGGGTTCTGCTGTGAATGCAGTGAACAGTCTAACTGAGAAAAGACGGTTCTGGTCCCGTCAGTCTGAACTTCCTTCCGTCCGTCTGAAAATTAGAGACCTGAAACAGAACCGTTCATTTGGGCCCTGCTGGTCCACGCTGCTTCATTCCCTCGTCCTTCATCCTCCTCTTCATCCTTCAGTCGGCGCCAACGGGATAAAAGTGTGATTTCATCGGGGCGGTAGCCACGGAGACCACAGACACGCCTCCAGAACCAAAGCTGATCCGAGCAGGAACCTCAGATAAACGACCTCAACGTAAAACATTAATCTGTGAATCCCAAAGTTCTGTGAGCTGGTGGGCGTGGCCAAACATCAGGGTTAGGGTTTAGGGTGAACCCTTTAACCCCTGACCCCTGACCCCTGACCCTGGTCAGGATTCTGTCTGGAGGCTCCTGGTCAGTAAGGTCCTCCTAACGGCCAGCTGTTGTCACATCTGCTCCATCTGGACTTCTGAACTCAAAGACCTGGATCTGCTCCAAACACGGTCGTTGGGTCCACGACGACCATCAAGATCACCGATCTAGAAGAAATCTGGAGGCCGTGAGTCTAAACTGGTTTTAGTCTGTTCAGTGGGCCGGTTTGGTGGTTTGGAGTCCACCTGACCCTGAAGATCATCTCTGTGGACCTTCAGCTGCAGATGTTTCCTGAAGGCAGCTGAGACCATCAGGTCAGCTGATGATGGTCCAGATGTTCCTCTGAGACGCCTTCATTCAGGGGTGACATCTGGACCAGAACCGTACCTGGTTCATCGTGACCTTTGACCTTCTCCACATCCTGACTTCTTTTTATGGGAAATTACAACTTTTTCAACAAAATTTAGTTTTTTGCATAAATCACTTAATTTAAATTACGTTATTTTTAACTAAGAATCAGGAATTTATTTTATCAGAAAGTTGTACATTATTTTAATAAAGAAAAGCTACATTTTTTTTTAATCAAGAAATCTTAAAATTGCAAATGTTTTTTGCCAAATTTGGATTTTTTTTTCCATAAAAATAGAAGACAAACTGGATCAGAACCATCTGGGTCATCAGTTTCCTGAACAAAACTTGAACTGGATCTGCTGGGAAGACTGGAGGACCCAGTTCTGACCCAGAACCCTTCAACCCTTCAGAACCCTCAAGAACCTTCTGGAACCCTCCAGTCCGACCCAGAACCCTCCAGAACCCTTCAGTCCGAACCAGAACCTTCTCTCTGATAATAGAAGAAGAAACAAGCGAGAAAAACTTGGTGAAGAAGTCAGACGTCAGATTCATCCACGAATCAGAAAGTCATCGACTTCAAAGACTGAAGTAATTAAAGTAATTAAACTAAATTAATCTGAATCACTTCAGAACTTTATGGAGATCATGAACATTGTTTTCTAACGAACTAAATCCATTTCTAAGTCTATTTTTATCGATCGTTTCAGATCGCTGAGTCGTCCTTCAACAAACTTTCAAAAGTCTGAATTTCATTCATCATAAAAATCATCATAGTTTTTCTCAGATTTTACATTTTTCTTTCAAAAATCAGAAATTCTTTTTGTAAAATTAAAAGTTCCAAAAAAAAAAATCACAATTTTCTTTTACATAAAATCAAGAAATTTTGAAAAAGTTTTCTGTAAAAAAAAATATTTTTTTTTTTTAAATCACAATGGCTTTTGCAGAATTGCAGGTTTTTGTAAACATTGAATCACAAAATCACCTTTTAAATGTTTTTCAATATTTTTTAAAACAGAATTTGAAACTTTTTGAGATAAATTCACATCTGGAGTCCAAAGTTCACTAATTCTTCCTGTTAAATAATCAATTCTGAGAAATTACAACATTTAAAGTCAATTTTTCATGAATTATTAAAATGTAATTAAAACCAATATTTTTTTGACATCAAACCTCAATTTTGTGCAAAAAAAATCACATATTTTATAAAATCGGCATTTTAGGAAAATAAAATCAAACTTTTTATGATCAATTTGGATATTTATTATAGACTTTTTCTTTTTTTTTTTATCACAGATTTTCTTGTAAAATTCATCTTTCTGGTGGTCAAACATCTAAACATCTGCTCCTGGTGGTCAAACATCTAAACATCGTCTACGGGTAAATATTTAAATCAATCTGAGCCACTTCCTGTTCCTCCTGATGCTGCTGCAGATTTGACCTCCATCATCACAAACCACCTGACTTCTAATAAACAATTGTCCTCAAACAGATCTGAGAGGACAATAAAACCAGGTCTCCAGTCTCCGTCAGAGTAACCACATTCATCTGGCTTTTACACGTCCGACTCATTGATCGTTTAATCAACTAATCCTTTTATTTTTTCATTTTAAAACCAGTTCTAATCCCATCAGAACCTCCAGCTGTCAGGTCATAAATGACCTGGAGTTCAGCAGCCCAACCACTGAGAGACAGCTGATGGGGATCGAACCAGCGACCTTCTAACTCCACCCACTTTCACGAGAATATTTGTGTAAAAACCTGTTTCAGTAAACGAGAATGATGAGTAACAGTTCTGAGGTGAACCACAGTCCTCCAGGCAGATCTGGGTCCAGTCCTCCAGATACACCTGGGTCCAGTCCTCCAGGCAGATCTGGGTCCAGTCCTCCAGGAAGATCTGGGTCCAGAACTCCAGGTAGACCTGGGTCCAGTCCTCCAGGAAGACCTGGGTCCAGTACTCCAGATACACCTGGGTCCAGGCTAGCTGGATCCAGTCCTCCAGGTAGACCTGGGTCCAGTACTCCAGATACACCTGGGTCCAGTCCTCCAAGCAGATCTGGGTCCAGAACTCCAGGTAGACCTGGGCCCAGTCCTCCAGGAAGACCTGGGTCCAGTACTCCAGATAGACCTGGGTCCAGTCCTCCAGATAGACCTGGATCCAGTACTCCAGATACACCTGGGCCCAGTCCTCCAGGCAGATCTGGGTCCAGTCCTCCAGGTAGACCTGGGCCCAGTCCTCCAGGCAGATCTGGGTCCAGTCCTCCAGGAAGACCTGGGTCCAGTCCTCCAGGAAGACCTGGGTCCAGTCCTCCAGGCAGATCTGGGTCCAGTCCTCCAGGAAGACCTGGGTCCAGTCCTCCAGGAAGACCTGGGTCCAGAACTCCAGGTAGACCTGGGTCCAGTCCTCCAGGTAGACCTGGTTCTAGTCCTCCAGATAGACCTTGGTCCAATCCTCCAGGTAAACCTGGGTCCAGTGTCGCTGAATTCCAGTCCTCAAGATAGACCTGGGTCCAGTTTACCTGGTTCTAGTGCTCCAGATAGACTTGGGTCCTGTCCTACAGGTAGACTGGGTCTAGTCTATCTGGTTCTAGTCCTCCAGGTAGAGCTGGGTCCAGTCCTTCAGGTAGACAGTCCAGTCCTCCAGGAAGACCTTGGTCCCGTCTAGCTAGGTCCGGTCCTCCAGATAGACCTTGGTCCAGTCTACCTGGTTCTAGACCTCCAGGTAGAGCTGTGTCCAGAAATGCAGGAAGACCAGGGTCCAGTCTAGCTGAATTCCAGTCCTCAAGATAGACCTCTGTCCAGTCTACCTGGTTCTAGACCTCCAGGTAGAGCTGGGTCCAGAAATGCAGGAAGACCAGAGTCCAGTCTAGCTGGATCCAGTCCTCCAGGAAGACCTGGGTTAAGTCTAGCGGGTTTAAGCCTCCAGGTAGACCGGGGTCCAGTCCTCCAGATAGACCTGGGTCCAGTCTACCTAGTTCTAATGCTCCAGGAAGACCTGGGTCCAGTGTAGCTGGATCCAGTCATCCAGGCAGATGTGGGTCCAGTCTACCTGGTTCTAGTCCTCCAGGTAGACTGAGTCCAGTCCTTCAGGAAGATCCTGGGTCCTGTCTAGCTAGATCCGGTGCTCCAGATAGACCCTGGTCCAGTTTACCTGGTTCTAGTTCTCCAGATAGACCTGGGTCAAGTCTACCTGGTTCTAGACCTCCAGGTAGAGCTGGGTCCAGAAATGCAGGAAGACCAGGGTCCAGTCTAGCTGGATCCAGTCCTCCAGATAGATCTGGGTCCAGTCTACCTGGTTCTAGTCCTCCGGATAGACCTGGGTCCAGTATACCTGGTTCTAGTGCTCCAGATAGACCTGTGTCCAGTCTACCTGGTTCTAGTCCTCCGGATAGACCTGGGTCCAGTTTACCTGGTTCTAGTCCTCCGGATAGACCTGGGTCCTGTTTACCTGGTTCTAGCTCTCCAGATAGACCTGGGTCAATTCTACCTGGTTCTAGACCTCCATTAAGAGCTAGGTCCAGAAATGCAGGAAGACCAGGGTCCAGTCTAGCTGGATCCAGTCCTCCAGGAAGACCTGGGTTAAGTCTAGCGGGTTTAAGCCTCCAGGTAGACCGGGGTCCAGTCCTCCAGATAGACCTGGGTCCAGTCTACCTAGTTCTAATGCTCCAGGAAGACCTGGGTCCAGTGTAGCTGAATTCCAGTCCTCAAGATAGACCTCTGTCCAGTCTACCTGGTTCAAGACCTCCAGGTAGACCTGCGTCCAGAAATGCAGGAAGGCCAGGGTCCAGTCTAGCTGGATCCAGTCCTCCAGATAGACCTGGGTCAAGTCTACCTGGTTCTAGACCTCCAGGAAGAGCTGGGTCCAGAAATGCAGGAAGACCAGGGTCCAGTCTAGCTGGATCCAGTCCTCCAGGGCAGACTGGGTCCAGTTTCTAGGTTTTAGAGATTTTCATTCATTCATTCATTTATTTGTTTTACATTTGATTTTAAACCATGTCCCGTGTTTCCTGTGAATCTGGGTCCTGGAGTCCCAGACTCTAGGACCCAGTTACCTCAGGAGCCCAGGTAGGTTCCTTACCTCCAGCACTGGTCCCGCCCCCAGGATGATCTGCTCCACGCCGCTAGCAAAGCCTTTCTGGCTGAGCGCCGTCAGGTGGTGGATGAGGAAGTTGGTGCTCTGCGTCTTCCCCGACCCGCTCTCCCCAGAGATCACGATGCACTGGTTCTTGCGGCGCCGCAGCATGGCGTGGTACGCCACGTCGGCGACGGCGTAGATGTGCGGCTCCAGCGTCCCCAGCGCGTGGTTGTCGTACAGTTTGACGTATTTGGGGTTGTAGATGGGCAGAAACTGGAAGGGGTTGACCACGATCAGGATGCTGCCCACGTAGGTGTAGATCTTCTCCTGCCGGAACCGGGCCCGGAGGCTGTCCAGGAGGGTGCGCTCTGTCAGCTCGGGGAGCGCGCACAGGTCAGACGGCGGGTCGCTCCCTGTGGGCTGAGGGAGGAAACCCCGCTCCACCATGCGACGGCGCTCCTCGGTGACGCGCAGCCACATCTGCAGGCTGCCGCCGTAGTGGATGGACCCGTCCAGGTTCTTCTCCCGCAGCAGGAAGCGGTAGTCCTCGCCGCTGCCTGCGCCGCCCCGGTTCTCCAGGGCGCTGCGCGGCCACAGCATCATCCGCTGGACGGGGCAGTCGCTGGGGTTGAGGATCCACTCCTCGCCGCCGAACTCCTTCACCTCTGCCAGCACGTAGCACTTGGTCCGGTCCAGGTGCAGCAGCTGGATGAGGCGCTCGATGGCCTCGGCGGCGGTGGTGTTCTTGCGGGCGCCGACGGGGCAGTAGATGGTCCCCTCCGACAGCGAGCCCGGGTAGACCCGCAGGGCGAACTCCTGGTCCTCCAGGCGCCGCCGTCCACCGCCGACGGTGGCGCTGCCGGCGAAGCCGCAGCCGCCATCTTGAAGGCTCATGGTGGCGCAGCAGGTCCCATCAGAAAAGCGCTCTCTGGGACCGCCAGGGCGACTCAGGACATCCCACCTGGAGGAGGCGGAGAAAGGGGCGGAGTTAAACACCAAAGAAGAAGACATTCAGTCGGTGATGTCACAGCAATTCCAACCAACCCATGAACTACGACAACCACAGATGATGACACAGAACTGGACACGCCCACTGTGATGCCATCCAGAAATATCTGTAGTGATTTTGAAGTTTTTTTTTTTATTTACATAAAATGACAACTTTAAGGATGTCAGAGGTTCCAGGATGGAACTGTAGAGGTTCATCCAGACAGACATGAGCTCCACCATCTCCACCATCTCCATCATCTCCATCATCTCCACCATCTCCACCATCTACACCATCTCCACCATCATCTCCACCATCTCCACCATCTCCACCATCTCCATCATCTCCACCATCTCCATCACCTCCACCAGCCATCTCCACCATCTCCACCATCTCCACCATCTCCATCATCTCCACCACCATCTCCACCACATCATCTCATCTCCACCATCTCCACCATCTCCACCACCCATCTCCATCATCTCCACCATCCACCATCTCCACCATCTCCATCATCTCCACCATCTCTCATCTCCACCATCTCCCATCTCCACATCCACCATCTCCACCATCTCATCTCCACCATCTCCATCATCTCCCCATCTCCACCATCTCCACCATCTCCACCATCATCCACCATCCCACCATCTCCCATCTCCACCATCTCCACCACCATCTCCACCATCTCCACCATCTCCACCATCTCCACCATCTCCACCATCTCCACCATCTCCACCATCTCCATCATCTCCACCATCTCCACCATCTCCACCATCTCCATCTCCACCATCTCCACCATCTCCACCATCTCCACATCTCCATCATCTCCACCATCTCCATCACCACCATCTCCCATCTCACCATCTCCACCACCACCATCCCATCATCTCCACCATCTCCATCATCTCCATCATCTCCACCATCCTCATCTCCACCATCTCCATCATCTCCACCATCTCCACCATCTCCACCATCTCCACCATCTCCATCATCTCCACCATCTCCACCATCTCCATCTCAGCCATCATCTCCATCATCTCCATCATCTCCACCATCTCCATCACCATCCATCATCTCCACCATCTCCATCATCTCCATCATCTCCACCATCTCCACCATCTCCATCATCTCCATCATCTCCATCATCTCCACCATCTCCATCATCATCTACCATCTGCATCATCTCCACCATCTACACCATCTCCATCATCTCCACCATCTCTATCATCTCCACCATCTCCATCATCTCCACCATCTCCACCATCTCCACCATCTCCATCATCTCCACCATCTCTATCATCTCCACCATCTCCACCATCTCCATCATCTCCACCATCTCCACCATCTCCACCATCTCCATCCTCTCCATCATCTCCACCATCTCTGCCAACATGAATCAGAGCTAGAAATGTGTCCTTGTGAGGACCAAGAATCATGTAAATGAGTTTAAGAGCAAACATTTCCCTCCAACAGTGCAGGTATTCATGGCGGGGCCTCTGGGTGTTTGAGTTAAGATGTTTCCTCCATGAAGTTGGCAGAAACGTCTCATTAGCAACTCTGCAGAGCAGTAAAAATGTGTGTAAAACTCTGTTTTTCCTGGTGTGAGTGGGTTCAGCTCCAGCGGTGTGGTTCTGGCGGGTCGGGCCGATCAGCTGACACAGTAAATGTTGGGTTTGTTCTCTCAGACCGCGTGGGAGCTGGAAATGGCAGCTCTGTGGTCACAGTTTTAAATTCCTGACCTTGGGATGTCCAGCGTTTGAGGACCGGAGAACCAGAACCATCCAGAGCACGACAGGAATGACAAACACGCCGCCTGGTATGAGAGGTTCTAACTCCGTCGACCAAATAAATCCAGGATTCATCAAACATCTCTTTTTGAAACGCAATTAACACAGGATTTCATTAACGATGACCCAGACACACCCTCTGTGACATCACCAAGCACCGTCATCCCAACTTCTAGACTGAATCTCACAGAACTGAGAAAACCTTCAGTTCCTCTACCGACCACTAGAGGTTGCAGTTCCTCTACTGACCACTAGAGGTTGCAGTTCCTCTACCGACCACTAGAGGTTGCAGTTCCTCTACCGACCACTAGAGGTTGCAGTTCCTCTACCGACCACTACAGGCTGCGTTTCCTCTACCGACCACTAGAAGCTGCGGTTCCTCTACCGACCACTAGAGGCTGCGGTTCCTCTACCGACCACTAGAGAGGCTGCAGTTTTCCTGACCACTACTGCAGTTCCCTAGACCACTAGAGGTTGCAGTTCCTCTACCGACCACTAGAGGGCTGCGTTTCCTCTACCGACCACTAGAGGCTGCGGTTCCTCTACCACTAGACTCCGACCTAGAGGCTGCGGTTCCTCTACAGACCACTAGAAGCTGCGGTTCCTCTACCGACCACTAGAGGCTGCACCCTAGACGACCACTAGAGGCTGCAGTTCCTCTACCGACCACTAGAGGCTGCGTTTCCTCTTCCAACCACTCGAGGCTGCGTTTCCTCTACCGACCACTAGAGGCTGCAGTTCCTCTACCAATCTAGAGGCAGTTCCTCTACGACCACTAGAGCGTTCCTCTACTGACCACAGGCTGCGTTCCTCTACCGACCACTAGAAGCTGCAGTTCCTCTACCGACCACTAGAGGCTGCGTTTCCTGTACCGACCACTAGAGGCTGCGGTTCCTCTACAGACCACTAGAGGCTGCGGTTCCTCTACCAACCACTAGAGGCTGCAGTCCTCCACTAGAGGCTAAGTTCCTCTACCGACCACTAGAGACTGCGACCACTAGAGGCTGCGGTTCCTCTACCAACCACTAGAGGCTGCGGTTCCTCTACCAACCACTAGAGGCTGCAGTTCCTCTACCGACCACTAGAAGCTGCAATTCCTCTACCGACCACTAGAGGCAGCGGCTCCTCTACCGACCATTAGAGGCTGCGTTTCCTGTACCGACCACTAGAGGCTGCAGTTCCTCCACCGACCACTAGAGGCTGCAGTTCCTCCACCGACCACTAGAGGCTGCAGTTCCTCTACCGACCACTAGAAGCTGCAATTCCTTTACCGACCACTAGAGGCTGCGGTTCCTCTACCGACCACTAGAGGCTGCGGCTCCTCTACTGACCACTAGAGGCTGCAGTTACTCTACCGACCACTAGAGGCTGCAGTTCCTCTACTGACCACTAGAAGCTGCAATTCCTCTACCGACCACTAGAGGCTGCAGTTCCTCTACCGACCACTAGAGGCTGCAGTTCCTCTACTGACCACTAGAGGCTGCAGTTCCTCTACCGACCACTAGAGGCTGCGTTTCCTGTACCGACCACTAGAGGCTGCGGTTCCTCTACCAACCACTAGAAGCTGCAATTCCTCTACCGACCACTAGAGGCTGCAGTTCCTCTACCGACCACTAGAGGCTGCGGCTCCTCTACTGACCACTAGAGGCTGCAGTTCCTCTACCGACCACTAGAGGCTGCGTTTCCTGTACCGACCACTAGAGGCTGCGGTTCCTCTACTGACCACTAGAGGCTGCAGTTCCTCTACCGACCACTAGAGGCTGCAGTTCCTCTACCGACCACTAGAGGCTGCGTTTCCTGTACCGACCACTAGAGGCTGCGGTTCCTCTACCAACCACTAGAAGCTGCAATTCCTCTACCGACCACTAGAGGCTGCGGCTCCTCTACTGACCACTAGAGGCTGCAGTTACTCTACCAACCACTAGAGGCTGCAGTTCCTCTACCGACCACTAGAGGCTGCGTTTCCTGTACCGACCACTAGAGGCTGCGGTTCCTCTACCAACCACTAGAAGCTGCAATTCCTCTACCGACCACTAGAGGCTGCGGTTCCTCTACCGACCACTAGAGGCTGCGTTTCCTGTACCGACCACTAGAGGCTGCGGTTCCTCTACTGACCACTAGAGGCTGCAGTTCCTCTACCGACCACTAGAGGCTGCGTTTCCTGTACCGACCACTAGAGGCTGCGGTTCCTCTACCGACCACTAGAGGCTGCGTTTCCTGTACCGACCACTAGAGGCTGCAGTTCCTCTACCGACCACTAGAGGCTGCAGTTTCCTTACCACTAGAGGCTGACCACTAGAGGCTGCAGTTCCTCTACGACCAC
This sequence comes from Hirundichthys speculiger, assembly GCA_018398805.1. Taxonomy (NCBI): domain Eukaryota; kingdom Metazoa; phylum Chordata; class Actinopteri; order Beloniformes; family Exocoetidae; genus Hirundichthys; species Hirundichthys speculiger. The sequence goes on along the minus strand of JAGFBZ010002299.1, from coordinate 29,698 downwards.
TAGAGGCTGCGTTTCCTGTACCGACCACTAGAGGCTGCGGTTCCTCTACCAACCACTAGAAGCTGCAATTCCTCTATCGACCACTAGAGGCTGCGGTTCCTCTACCGACCACTAGAGGCTGCGTTCCTCTACGACCACTAGAGCTGCGGTTCCTCTACGACCACTAGAGGCTGCAGTTCCTCTACCGACCACTAGAGGCTGCGTTTCCTGTACCGACCACTAGAGGCTGCGGCTCCTCTACTGACCACTAGAGGCTGCAGTTACTCTACCAACCACTAGAAGCTGCAATTCCTCTACCGACCACTAGAGGCTGCAGTTCCTCTACCGACCACTAGAGGCTGCAGTTCCTCTACTGACCACTAGAGGCTGCAGTTCCTCTACCGACCACTAGAGGCTGCGTTTCCTGTACCGACCACTAGAGGCTGCGGTTCCTCTACCAACCACTAGAAGCTGCAATTCCTCTACCGACCACTAGAGGCTGCAGTTCCTCTACCGACCACTAGAGGCTGCAGAGACTGAGACTGTTTTAATATTTATACTATCGGAATGACATCATATGAACCAAAAGAAAGAAAAATAACCAGTCACAGGTTTTAACTATATCATTCAGCTCTTCTCTGTCACTCTTCCAGCCAAACATGGTTAAATTTAATGGAGGGGAGGGGGGGTGATGTCACCTCCCCTGGGTTGACATCACCTCCACCCCCTCATACACCCCCATCACCACCAGTATTGATTGAGGACTCCTCCCTCCCTCGCTCCAATCAGGAATCAACCATGCATCTGCGTTGCCATGGTTACAGGCTGAGTGAATCCATTAGTGCTAAGTGCATCTTGTGATTGTCCAGACATGTCTTTTATTTCTGGTTCACCATCTTCAATCTCAACCAACTGGGTTTTATTTTCATGTGAAATTGCCAAATCCATTAAACTTTATCATAAAAAAAACAACAATATTGTAGAAATAAAAACTGTAAAAAAAAAAAAAAATGCTAATAATCAATGTTCACCTTTTATTTAAATTCATTACCAAGGAACATCACATTAGCACTGAACAAACGACGACTTCAGAAGTCATATGTTGGTGACTGAAACACTTCATCCGCGCTACGTTACTGAATCTTTACCACCAGGAAACCTCCGTTTTCTTTCCAAGTCGGACCCAGAAGTGTAAAACATTCAGTTCCGGTGACATCCACCAGGGGGCGGCTCCAAAACCAGGTCAAGAGTCCATCTCGGCAGGTCTTCAAGCCCCTCTACGCAGCAACACCGCTGCTGACCACATGGGGGCAGCACATCACCAGAAACTAGAGGTCTTCACGGGTCCACTTTCATGGACCCAAACCCAAATAGACCCATGAAAATTCGACCCAACCCGAGCTATTATCATAAGTCCGGGTTCCGAACCGGAATGGGCCCACAATATTTGGATCCAGAAACGACCCGACCCGAGTCTAGTTTCCAACCACGAACCAAACCGAGTTACCCGAATAGAACCGAGACAATCCAGCCCATATTTGCTCATGTTAAAGTTGTCTAGCGTTGAATAAAACTTGATTTTCTTACCTAAAGCTGTCTTCTTCTACCGGTTCAGTTGCTACATAGGCTACGTGATGTAAACAACAATAAATGCACGTCGTTATTCTCTTTGTGGATACAGATGCTATTGGTAGCAGCTGCTAATGCTAATGCTAATAGACTACACCGGTCAGGACGTGTCGTGAATATGTTCTCTCATCCAGCGTTGTCATGTTGGTGATCCGTTGTGCTTTACAGCTGCCGGGCAAACCTCTAATAACACGCTAATAACACGCTAATAACACGCTACGGCAACGCGGTTGTTTCATGACAAACACGCCACATTAATGAATTATCATTTAATTGCCCCGAGTCCTGACGTAGGCTGAACCAAACTACTATTTGTTTGTTTACTTCTGCTTGACCTGCCACGGGGGGGGTGGGGGGGTGGGGGGGGGGTTTGAGTGACAGCTGCCACCGCCAATATCTTTACCTCTCTCGGGTAAACGCGGACCCAGCCTGTCAGAGAGCACCGACCGGACCCGAGACCAACTGTACCGATTCCGACCCGAAACCCGGAGTCACGTCTTGTGAACGGAACCGAGACTCGATTCGGGTTTTCGGGTTGTCGGTTTGTTTCAAAGACCAGAAAGTTAATGCATCAGCATCTGGTTTCAGACAGGTGGACCTCTAGTGAGACAAAGTGGTATTACAAGACGTGCTGGACCGTCCCGACTCAGTAGAGCCGACTTCAGGACTCGGTCCAAGGTAGACGGACTTCTTTTCCTGGTTCTTGATGAGGTCTTATTGGTGGATTGATTACATCAAATTAATGATGAACGATCCAATAGCATCGATACGAAGTGAAAATATTGATGTTATCAAGAAGCCTTTTCTGATCGCGTTAGAGGACGAGTCTAATTTGACTCACAAATAAAAATATGAAATGATCGTTTAGTTTCTTCCTGTGATTTGATGTGAATGGAAGTGATTTTATTTCACCAACGTGATATTGTCTCATATTGACTGTAATACCGTCGATCACCGTAGATCGTATCATGTGACCAAACACATCGTGCCAGCTCTGCTGACCTCAGCCACCTTCTACCTTCTACCTCTTATTGTTCCTTAAAGGATTATTATTACTATTATTATTTCATCTTCATGATTGAGTCAATGACATCACTAAATGGGTTCAGGAAGACTTCTAGAAACCACCGTTATTAGACACAATCCACCGTTCCATCTGCAGATGACAACTGAAGATCTACCATCAAACAGGAGGACACATCTGAACATGGTCCAGGAGAACCGTGGTGTCCTGTGGACCAAGACTCAAAGTGTGAAAGTGTTCTCCAGATCTGATGTTCTCGTTGGTGATCAGGGACACCGTGTCCTCCTAAAGAGGACGAGAGCTTCCAGCTGTTATCGGGGTTCAGTTCTAAAGCATCGCTGATGGTCTGGAGGTGCAGAAGTCCAGACGGTCTGGACAGCTGGGATGTTCTGGAAGGTCTATAAAGGTCTCAGAGGAACATCTGGTTCCCTCCAGACGTCTGTTTCAGAGAAGGTCTGGTGGATCTCAGCAGGACGATGCTGAACTAGATCCTGCAGCTGTTACAGCAGCATGGCTCCATCAGAGACGAGTCCAGGAGCTGAACTGGACCTGCAGTCCAGATCTGTCACCTGGAGAGAACATCTGGAGCATCGTTCAACCAGAAAGAACCCTTCAGCAGCTGGAAACCTCCATCAGACAAGAATGAGACCAAATTCAACACCAGAACTGCAGAAACTCAGAACCTCCATGTCCAGACAACTTCATACTGTTTAAAAACATCTCTTCTCTTCTGAAGTATTCCTCCATGTTTTTCTTCAGTCTTTCTCAGATCTGAGAGCTTCTGTCCATCTGTCCTTCAGAGAGTCTCCGCCTCTCTAATCATCCCTTTATACCTGATCATGTTCAGACCTGAGATCAGTTCACTTCATTAGTTCACAGATGTTCTCCAGATGTTCCAGAAGCTGGACTGAAATACAGCTGGAACCCTCAACACCAGATCTACAGAGGTCCACCAGACCAGACAGGAACCAGATGGAGGCTGTGGAGAGAAGAACCTGAACCAGAGCAGAACGTCACAGCAGGTTGAAGATGCTGGCAGGTGAAGACACACGGGAACAACCAGGTAGCAGGAACAATACACAGGAACATCTGCACCAGTATGGACTGGAGGTTCCAGCAGATACCAGGAACAACATCTGAGATCTCCGTCCAGAAGAGGGAACACTGGGACCAGCTGAGATCCTGGAGAACCTTCAGACTCCCGGACCTCTGGTGGAGGACCAGAGCTGGAAGTCCACCACCAGGGTGGACGAGAGGAAGGTAATTATATTTTTATATATCAAGTCTGCAACCTCTAATTAATTTCATCATTAACTGATCAAATAACTTCAATTACGACTGATAACTTTTTTATTTTTTGGCTCTATTTTATTTTTGCTCTCAAAGATCAACGGGAAGGTTTTAGCTCCAAATAAAATCAACTATTAAAACTAATATTTTACTAATATAAGAGTACATGTTTTAGATTTAAAAAAAAAACGGAAACACACAGATTAACTATGTATATTTTAACAATATTTTCTGGTTCTAAATGTCAGTTTTAATTAATTTTAGATATATTGTCCTGTCCTAAAATATCCACATTTATACATGCAGATTCAAGTTTTCTTATTAATTTTTTATTTTCATTAAAACTACCTCTGCCATGTTTTTTTTCTCCTTCCTGAAATGGTCTTAAAATGTTGTTTTAGGGTCAGGGTGTCATGTTCGGCTACACTGAAGGATGGAAGGAGGAACGTCCTCAAGAACCAAGAACAGGAAGTCCAGTTGTCCTGATTCAGGCCTCTGAGGACCACCGTGACTGAAATCTGAGATCCTGAAATCTGAGATCCTGGTTCAGTGACAATGAGCCTCCTCCACCTCCATCTGTGGTGGTACCACAGCAGTGCCAGCCAGGACTGATGGACCAGAACCAGAACTAATCTGACCACAGCACTGCAGTCATACATCGGTGTCATCTGTCCATGTCCAACAGAGTCCCAGTTTGACCACAGATAGACCAGCAGCTGTAAAACCCGTCCTAACTGATCTGTCAGTAATGGCTTCATTGATCCTCCAGATTCCACGATCGATTAGCAGCCTGTGTTTCCACAACAGTGGTCCATTCTTCCCTTTTAAACGGATCAAAGCTCCAATAAACTCACTTTCATTCTGTAAATGACGGGTCACGCAAATATCTGACAAACAAGTCAGAAACGAGTAAAAACAGGAGACATTCAGGAGTTCACAAGAATAAACAAACTGACACATTTGAACACAATGGCTCATTTCGGATGTTCGAACTCCACTGTCCTTCTTCTCTTACCCATAAATACCCGTTAATACCCACAAATACCAGTTAAAACCCATAAATACCCATTAATACCATAAATACCCATTAATACCTGTTAATATCCATGCATACCTGTTAAGATGCATAAATACCCCTTAATACCAATAAATACCCATTAACACCCATAAATACCCATTAATAATTATTCATGCCAATAAATACCATTAACTATTAAAAACCCGTTAATACTCAGAAATACCTGTAAATATCAGTAAATACCAATAAATACCCGTTAATACCCATACATACCCGTTAATAATTATTCATGCCAATAAATACCAGTAAATACTTATAAAACCCGTTAATACTCAGAAATACCTGTAAATACCAGTAAATACCAATAAATACCCGTTAATACTCATAAATACCCGTTAATACCATAAATACCCATTAATACCATAAATACCCGTTAATACCCATAAATACCAGTTAAAACCCATAAATACCCATTAATACCATAAATACCCATTAATACCATAAATACCCATTAATACCCATAAATACCAGTTAAAACCCATAAATACCCATTAATACCATAAATACCCATTAATACCATAAATACCCATTAATACCATTAATACCAGTTAATACCCATAAATACCAGTTAAAACCCATAAATACCCATTAATACTATAAATACCCATTAATACCATTAATACCCGTTAATACCCATAAATACCAGTTAAAACCCATAAATACCCATTAATACTATAAATACCCATTAATACCATAAATACCCATTAATACCATAAATACCCGTTAATACCCATTAATACCCGTTAAAACCCATAAATACCCCTTAAAACTCATAAATACCCGTTAAAACCCGTTACTACCCATAAATACCCATAAATACCCATTTTTCGGGGTGTTCACCCAGATATCTTCTCTTCCTTTCAGACTTGTTAGAATGACATAATTTTAATTTTACAGTTAAAATGTGAACAAATGTACTTTACAGTTTAGTTGCTTGCAAAAGAAATAAAACTCTGGAAACGTAAAAACTAAATGTGTACATGTCCAGATGTTGTTTACGTACTTGTGTCCAGATGCGTGCAGATGTTCAGCTGCAGCTGCAGTCACAGAAAACGTTGGGAGATTTTTTTTTAATTTGAATGAAATGAAAACTTAAAGAGTTTCAGATCACATGAGCCAATATTTTCTTCAGAACAGAACATTTTAAAACAACAAATGTTTAAACTGGGAAATGTGACACTTTTATGCAGTAAATGAGCTCATTTCAAATGTGATGCTGCAGCAGGTCAAACCTGCAGGTTTCTGTCTCTGAAATCAGAGCACGTCTCAATGAGCAGCACGGCCTGATGGGTAAAGCAGTCGTTGGGTCTAAACTTCCTGTCAACCGCCCGCCACGTCCTCCACACGGACAGAAGCAGGTCAGACGCACACGCGTGTGACTGCGCTCATGTGAGGCTGTAAAACTACATGAAAGCAGCTGCAGCCGGAGAGGTCGAAGTAAAATGGCGTTCAGATCCAGAGACGTCAATAAAAACCAGGCTGAAAGGCGACACCGGATGTTCCACAGCCAGACAAGACAAAGATGGACTGTAACACGCAGATTTACGAGCTTAAAGAGGTTCACTGGAGGCCTTTTTAACCAGAGCAGCGTCTGACTGCCAGCAGGGATGATTAACCGAAGGTTGTGTCGGACCGTCTCTGAGCCTGCTCTAACCCTAACGCTAACCCTAACCCTAACCCTAACCCGAACCCTAACGCTAACGCTAACCCTAACCCTAACCCAAACCCTAACCCGTCTCTGAGCCTGCTCTAACCCTAACGCTAACCCTAACCCTAAAATCGCTAACCCTAACCCTGAGCTGCTCTAACCTAACGCTAACCCTAACCCGTCTCTGAGCCTGCTCTAACCCTAACCCTAACCCTAACCCTAACCCTAACCCTTACCTTAACCCGAACCCTAACCCATCTCTGAGCCTACTCTAACCCTAACGCTAACCCTAACCCGAACCCGTCTGAGCCTGCTCTAACTCTAACGCTAACCCTAACCCGAACCCGTCTCTGAGCCTGCTCTAACGCTAACGCTAACGCTAACGCTAACCCGAACCCAAACCCGAACCCTAACCCGTCTCTGAGCCTGCTCTTACCCTAACCCTAACACTAACCCTAACCCTAACGCTAACCCTAACCTGTCTCTGAGCCTGCTCTAACCCTATGCTAACCCTAACGTCTCTGAGCCTGCTCCTAACGCTAACGCTAACCCTAACGCTAACCCTAACCCTAACCCGTCTCTGAGCCTGCTCTAACCGCTAACCCTAACCTAACCCTAACCCGTCTCTGAGCCTGCTCTAACCCTAACGCTAACCCTAACCCTTCTGATGCTCTGAACCTAACCCTAACTAAACCCGTCTCTGAGCCTGCTCTAACCCTAACCCTAACGCTAAACCCTAACCCGTCTCTGAGCCTGCTCTAACCCAACCTAATAACCCTAACCCTAAGCCGCTAACCCTAACCCTAACCCGTCTCTGAGCCTGCTCTAACCCTAACGCTAACCTAACCTAACGCTAACCCTAAACCTGCTCCTAACTCTACCTTGCTAACCCTAAACCCGTCTCTGAGCCTGCTCTAACCCTAACGCTAACGCTAACCCTAACGCTAAACCCTAACCCGTCTCTGAGCCTGCTCTAACCTAACTAACGCACCCTAACTGTTGCTAACTAACCCTCTCTGAGCCTGCTCTAACCCTAACGCTAACCCTAACCCGTCTCTGAGCCTGCTAACGCTAACCCTTAACCTAACTAACCCTAACCCGTCTCTGAGCCTGCTCTAACCCTAACGCTAACGCTAACCCTAACCCTCTGAGCCTGCTCTTAACCCTAACCCTAACCCTAACGCTAACCTAAAAACCGTCTCTGAGCCTGCTCTTAACCCTAAACCTAACCTACGCTAACCCTAACCCTAACTGCTAACCCTAACCCTAACCCGTCTCTGAGCTGCTCTACCCTAAACCCTAACCCTAACGCTAACCCTAACCCGTCTCTGAGCCTGCTCTAACCCTAACGCTAACCCTAACCCGTCTCTGAGCCTGCTCTGCTAATTAAGCTAACCCTAACCTAACCCTAACCTAATGCTAACCCTCTCTGAGTGCTCTAACCCTAACGCTAACGCTCCGAACCCAAACCCGAACCCTAACCTGTCTCTGAGCTCTCTACCCTAACCCTAACCTAACCCTAAACCTAACCCTAAAGCCTGCTCTAACCCTAACGCTAACCCTAACCCGTCTCTGAGCCTGCTCTAACCCTAACGCTAACTAACCTAACTAACCCGTCTCTGAGCCTGCTCTAACCTAACGCTAACCCTAAACCCTAACCCTAACCCTAACTCTCTCTCTAATGCTAACGCTAACCCTAACCCTAACGCTAACCTAACCCTCTCTGAGCCGCTAAACTAACGCTAACGCTAACCCTAACCCGTCTCTGAGCCTGCTCTAACCCTAACCCTAACGCTAACGCTAACCCTAACCCGTCTCTGAGCCTGCTCTAACCCTAACCCTAACCCTAACCCTAACCCTCCCTAACGTCTCTGAGCCTGCTCTAACCCTAACCCTAACGTAACCTAACCTAACCTAACCCTAACCCGTCTCTGAGCCTGCTCTAACCCTAACGCTAACCCTAACCCGTCTCTGAGCCTGCTCTAACCCTAACGCTAACCCTAACCCGTCTCTGAGCCTGCTCTAACCCTAACGCTAACGCTAACCCTAACGCTAACCCTAACCCGTCTCTGAGCCTGCTCTAACGCTAATGCTAACGCTAACCCTAACTGTAATGCTAACTCTAACCCATCTCTGAGCCTGCTCTAACGCTAACCCTAACCCGAACCCGTCTCTGAGCCTGCTCTAACGCTAACGCTAACGCTAACGCTAACCCGAACCCAAACCCGAACCCTAACCCGTCTCTGAGCCTGCTCTTACCCTAACCCTAACACTATCCTAACCCTAACGCTAACCCTAACCTGTCTCTGAGCCTGCTCTAACCCTATTGCTAACCCTAACCCGTCTCTGAGCCTGCTCTAACCCTAACGCTAACGCTAACCCTAACGCTAACCCTAACCCGTCTCTGAGCCTGCTCTAACACTAATGCTAACGCTAACCCTAACCGTAATGCTAACCCTAACCCGTCTCTGAGCCTGCTCTTACCCTAACCCTAACACTAACCCTAACCCTAACGCTAACCCTAACCTGTCTCTGAGCCTGCTCTAACCCTATTGCTAACCCTAACCCGTCTCTGAGCCTGCTCTAACCCTAACGCTAACGCTAACGCTAACCCTAACCCGTCTCTGAGCCTGCTCTAACACTAATGCTAATGCTAACCCTAACCGTAATGCTAACCCTAACCCGTCTCTGAGCCTGCTCTAACCCTAACGCTAACCCTAACCCATCTCTGAGCCTGCTCTAATGCTAACGCTAACCCTAACCGTAACGCTAACCCTAACCCGTCTCTGAGCCTGCTCTAACCCTAACGCTAACGCTAACCCTAACCCGTCTCTGAGCCTGTTCTAACCCTAACCCTAACGCTAACCCTAACCCGTCTCTGAGCCTGCTCTAACCCTAACCCTAACCCGTCTCTGAGCCTGCTCTAACCGTAACGCTAACGCTAACCCTAACCCTAACGCTAACCCTAACCCGTCTCTGAGCCTGCTCTAACCCTAACGCTAACCCTAACCCGTCTCTCTAACCCTAACGCTAACCCTAACCCGTCTCTGAGCCTGCTCTAACCCTAACGCTAACGCTAACCCTAACCCTAACGCTAACCCTAACCCGTCTCTGAGCCTGCTCTAACGCTAATGCTAACGCTAACCCTAACTGTAATGCTAACTCTAACCCATCTCTGAGCCTGCTCTAACCCTAACGCTAACCCTAACCCGTCTCTGAGCCTGCTCTAACCCTAACGCTAACCTAACCGTAACGCTAACCCTAAGTCCTGCGCTAACGCTAACCCTAACCGTAACCGCTAACCCTAACCCGTCTCTGAGCCTGCTCTAACCCTAACCGCTAACGCTAACCCTAACCCGTCTCTGAGCCTGCTCTAACCCTAACCCTAACGCTTACGCTAACCCTAACCCGTCTCTGAGCCTGCTCTAACCCTAACCCTAACCCGTCTCTGAGCCTGCTCTAACCCTAACGCTAACGCTAACCCTAACCCTAACGCTAACCCTAACCCGTCTCTGAGCCTGCTCTAACCCTAACGCTAACCCTAACCCGTCTCTGAGCCTGCTCTAACCCTAACGCTAACCCTAACCCTAACGCTAACCCTAACCCGTCTCTGAGCCTGCTCTAACGCTAATGCTAACGCTAACCCTAACCCTAACCGTAATGCTAACCCTAACCCGTCTCTGAGCCTGCTCTAACCCTAACGCTAACGCTAACCCGAACCCAAACCCGAACCCTAACCTGTCTCTGAGCCTGCTCTTACCCTAACCCTAACACTAACCCTAACCCTAACGCTAACCCTAACCTGTCTCTGAGCCTGCTCTAACCCTAACGCTAACCCTAACCGGTCTCTGAGCCTGCTCTAACCCTATTGCTAACCCTAACCCGTCTCTGAGCCTGCTCTAACCCTAACGCTAACGCTAACCCTAACCCTAACGCTAACCCTAACCCGTCTCTGAGCCTGCTCTAACACTAATGCTAACGCTAACCCTAACCGTAATGCTAACCCTAACCCGTCTCTGAGCCTGCTCTAACCCTAACGCTAACCCTAACCAGTCTCTGAGCCTGCTCTAATGCTAACGCTAACCCTAACCGTAACGCTAACCCTAACCCGTCTCTGAGCCTGCTCTAACCCTAACGCTAACGCTAACCCTAACCCGTCTCTGAGCCTGCTCTAACCCTAACCCTAACGCTAACGCTAACCCTAACCCGTCTCTGAGCCTGCTCTAACCCTAACCCTAACCTGTCTCTGAGCCTGCTCTAACCCTAACCCTAACCCGTCTCTGAGCCTGCTCTAACCCTAACGCTAACCCTAACGCTAACGCTACTACCCTAACTCTGACGCTCTAACCCTAACGCTAACCCTAACCCGTCTCTGAGCCTGCTCTAACCCTAACGCTAACCCTAACCCGTCTCTGAGCCTGCTCTAACCCTAACGCTAACGCTAACCCTAACGCTAACCCTAACCCGTCTCTGAGCCTGCTCTAACGCTAATGCTAACGCTAACCCTAACTGTAATGCTAACTCTAACCCATCTCTGAGCCTGCTCTAACCCTAACGCTAACCCTAACCCGTCTCTGAGCCTGCTCTAATGCTAATGCTAACCCTAACCGTAACGCTAACCCTAACCCGTCTCTGAGCCTGCTCTAACCCTAACGCTAACGCTAACCCTAACCCGTCTCTGAGCCTGCTCTAACCCTAACCCTAACGCTTACGCTAACCCTAACCCGTCTCTGAGCCTGCTCTAACCCTAACCCTAACGCTTACGCTAACCCTAACCTGTCTCTGAGCCTGCTCTAACCTAACCCTAACCCTAAGCTCTAACCTAACGCTAACCCTAACCCGTCTCTGAGCCTGCTCTAACCCTAACGCTAACGCTAACCCTAACCCTAACGCTAACCCTAACCCTAACCCGTCTCTGAGCCTGCTCTAACCCTAACGCTAACCCTAACCCGTCTCTGAGCCTGCTCTAACCCTAACGCTAACCCTAACCCGTCTCTGAGCCTGCTCTAACCCTAACGCTAACGCTAACCCTAACGCTAACCCTAACCCGTCTCTGAGCCTGCTCTAACGCTAATGCTAACGCTAACCCTAACTGTAATGCTAACTCTAACCCATCGCTGAGCCTGCTCTAACCCTAACGCTAACCCTAACCCGTCTCTGAGCCTGCTCTAATGCTAATGCTAACCCTAACCGTAACGCTAACCCTAACCCGTCTCTGAGCCTGCTCTAACCCTAACGCTAACGCTAACACTAACCCGTCTCTGAGCCTGCTCTAACCCTAACCCTAACGCTTACGCTAACCCTAACCCGTCTCTGAGCCTGCTCTAACCCTAACCCTAACCGCTTACGCTAACCCTAAACCTGTCTCTGAGCCGCTCTAACCCTAACCCTAACCCGTCTCTGAGCCTGCTCTAACCCTAACGCTAACGCTAACCCTAACCCCGCTAACCCTAACCCGTCTCTGAGCCTGCTCTAACCCTAACGCTAACCCTAACCCGTCTCTGAGCCTGCTCTAACCCTAACGCTAACCCTAACCCTAACGCTAACCCTAACCCGTCTCTGAGCCTGCTCTAACGCTAATGCTAACGCTAACCCTAACCCTAACCGTAATGCTAACCCTAACCCGTCTCTGAGCCTGCTCTAACCCTAACGCTAACCCTAACCCGTCTCTGAGCCTGCTCTAATGCTAACGCTAACCCTAACCGCTAACGCTAACCCTAACCCGTCTCTGAGCCTGCTCTAACCCTAACGCTAACGCTAACCCTAACCCGTCTCTGAGCCTGCTCTAACCCTAACCCTAACGCTAACCCTAACCCGTCTCTGAGCCTGCTCTAACCCTAACCCTAACGCTAACGCTAACCCTAACCTGTCTCTGAGCCTGCTCTAACCCTAACCCTAACGCTAACGCTAACCCTAACCTGTCTCTGAGCCTGCTCTAACCCGAACCCGAACCCTAACAGCCTAGTGACCAGCACAGAGATTCAGATAAACCAGACTAATGAGCTGTCGAGTGAACTAACAGCGCCAGCAGATTAGCTGTGGTTTTATTGAAGCTTTGTAATTTAGTCATCGTACCGTAGCAGCCAACCGTTCCACCATCACACCAGAGTTGATGAGTCCCTGATCAGCTGTCACCGCAGAAACTTGTGAACCAGATCAACCGCTGTTATAGCAAACCTACGCACAGCAGCGAGTACAAAACCTTCACCCAAACACAATAACCATCGTTCCAACAATCAGTTATGATATATATTAGGCCTGGGCAACGATTACAATTTTTAATCGCGATTAATCGCATTATTTCCCTGATTAATCACGATTAATCGCATTGTATACGCAAAATCAAATAATGAATTCAAAAGTAGTGTAAAATGCACTTTATTCAAATATTCTGCTGCCATATGAACTAAAGTGTCATAACATTTGTTGTTCAAACACTTTTAACATCAGCACTTGTCAGTAACACATATTTAGTGTAAATCTCATCTTAAAAAAATGTAAAATAAAATAAAGCTTATTGTCACTGCCAGGGCATTAATGTCATCCTGTTTTTATAAAAAATAAAAAAAAGTCTACCAACAAAATCCAACAAAATGATTGTGTCTCAGCACAATCAGAACATTAAAACAGGTAATTTCTGAGGTAACAGCAGAAACTTTTAACGGGGAGTTCAACTTGTCAGTTGTTACAAATAACCTTGTTTCTGTCAAATCCTCCGTCTGGGAGAACTTTAAAATGAAAATGTCCATGTTAAAGTTCAGTAACTTTATCAATCTGTGTATCATTCATTCTTTCCATTTTCAATTGTCAATCAAAAATTAAAAAAAATTAAAGAGTGACATTTTATTACGTTTTTCGTTTCTTAATCTAAACACCAAAAAAAAGAAAAAAAAAATGCCTGTTTTTTTTTAATATTTCAATTTAAGACTTGGATCAAAAATACGAAATTAAAAAACGGGCCACAGAACTGAATTTGTTTTATAATGGAGGATTGGACTTTCTGTTGTCATTACACATCTGAGCCACTAGATGGAGCCGCACTGCAGTAACCAGCTAGAGAACAGCAGGACAGTGAACACATGGAGCAGATCTGATGGAACATGGAGGAATGACGCCAAAGTTTTGTTGCAGTCCAGAATTATTATTTTTTTTTTTTTTTTTTTTTACAGAATTGATAATATTGCTACCTGAGTTGCTACCTGAAATGTTAAGTCTCCACCTGGATTTAACTAAGCAAACAGGTCTGAGCCTCCTATTGGATAATTACTGCATGGACGATTATCTTTCAGCTGGCAACAAGTTATTTAACCCCAACTGGTGCAATGAGCTGCTTCTCATTTCCTAAACAACCATGTCAAAGACACATCCGTGGTCGTGGAAAAGATGTTAGTCTGTTTGAGAAGGGTCAAATCATTGGCATCAAGCAGAGAAAACATCTAAGGAGATTGTAGAAACTAACAAAACTGGGTTAAGAACTGTCAAATGCATTATTAAAAACTGGAAGGATAGTGGGAACCATCGTTTTCCAGGAGGAAAATCCTCAATGGTCATGATCAGCGATCAATTAAACGTTTGGTAAGATCAAATTGAAGAAAAACAACAGTAGAACTCAGGGCTGTTTAATAGTGAAAGTAAGAGCATTTCCACTCACACAATGCTAAGGGAAGTCCAGGGATTGGGACTGAACAGCTGTGTAGCCTTAAGAAAACCACTAATCAGTGAGGCTAACTGGAAAAAGGCTTCAGTTTCCTAGGGAGCATAAAGATTGGACTCTGGATCAATGGAAGAAGGTCATGTGGTCTGATGAGTCCAGATTGACCCTGTTCCAGAGTGATGGGAGGGATCAGGGTAAGAAGAGAAGCAGATGAAGTGATGCTCCCATCATGCCTAGTGCCTACTGTACCAGCCTGTGGGGGCAGTGTTCTGATCTGGGGTTGCTGCAGTTGGTCAGGTCCAGGTTCAGCAACAGTATGAGCTCAAAGAATGAGGTCAGCTGACTACCTGAACATACTGAATGACCAGGTTATTCCATCTATGGATTAATTCTTCCCTGATGGGACGGGCATATTCCAAGAGGACAATACCAGGATTCATCGGGCTCAAATTGTCAAAGACTGGTTCAGGGAGCAGGAGACATCATTTCCACACATAGACTGACCTCCACAGAGTCCAGACCTGAACCCCATTGAGAATCTTTGGGATGTTCTGGACTCTACCATCATCAATACGAGATCTTGGTGAAAAATGAATACAACACTGGATGGAAATAAATCTGCTGACATTGCAGATGCTTATCGAAACACAGCCAATGTGTGTCGTAATCAAAGCTAAAGGTGGTCCAACGAAATATTAGAGTGAATTACCTTTTTTTGGTAGCGACTTTTTTTTTTTTGGCCAGGCAGTGAACATCATCTCATTACACCCTCCCCACACCAAGACTGAGATAGTCAAACGTGCTTCCAGGGTTGAGGAAACATTCAGCCTGAAGGTTTACAGGACTGAGCAGGAGGTGCAGCTCTCACTGGTTCCCAATAAAACACAGAATTAACCTCCAGATACTTCTCACTTCCAAACGTACCCATCATCTGGTCCTTCACACTCGTCTGATCTGCTCCACACCACCACCAGATCCCGTCCTCTCAGGTCCTCCTTTGTCCATCCGCCTCACCACTTGGAGGTCCAGAGCCTTCGGTCGTTCAGCTGTCAGGCTCTGGAGCTTCCAAACAGACTCGCCTCCATCATTCAAGTCCAACCTCATCTGTTCAACTGGCCGACTCACCATAACCCTGTTTTTACTGGTTGACCTTTAATGTGAGGACACCTTGGGTGTAGAAAGGTGCCAGTAAATTAAATATATAATTATTATCATCATCATTTACCACCACACTGAAGACACAGCAACCGTCACCGTCTGGTGTCTTTGTTCTGTCGTTTCACTGCTGCTGATTTTAGTCTTTGACAGAATCAACAGAGGAAGAGTTTCAGAGGTTCATCAATGTGTTGAATCAGACTGTCAAAGAGGAGACGTTCACTCTCAGAAACTAAGAAATAACTAAAGTAACTGAAAATTAACTAACTGAAAATTAACTAAAATGACTAAAACTAACTTAAAATTAACTAAACTAACTAAAATTAAACTGAAAATTAACTAAAATGACTAAAACTAACTAACTGAAAATTAACTAAACTAACTGTAAATTAACTAAACCAAATGAAAATTAACTAACTGAAACTAATCTAACTGAAAATTAACTAAACTAACTGAAACTAAACTAACTGTAAATTAACTAAACTAATTGAAAATTAACTAAACTGACTAAAACTAAACTAACTGAAAATTAACTAACTGAAACTAAACTAACTTAAAATTAACTAAAATGGCTAAACCTAACTGAAAATTAAACTAACTGAAACTAAACTAACTTAATTAACTAAACTAACTGAAAATTAACTAACTGAAACTAATCTAACTGAAAATTAACTAAACTGACTAAAACTAAACAAATGAAAAAATTTACTAAATTAACTGAAACCAACTGAAAATTAAACTAACTGAAACTAAACTAACTTAATTAACTAAACTAACTGAAAATTAACTAACTGAAACTAAACTAACTGAAAATTAACTAAAATGACTAAAACTAACTAACTGAAAATCAACTAAACTAATTGAAAATAAACTAACTGTAAATTAACTAAACTAACTGAAAATTAACTAATTGAAACTTTGCTAACTGAAAATTAACTAAAGTAACTGAAAATTAACTAAAATGACTAAAACTAACTAACTGAAAATTAACAAAACTAACTGAAACTAAACTGAAAATTAACTAACTGAAACTAAACTAACTGAAAAATAACAAAAATGACTAAAACTAACTGAAAATTAACTAAACTAACTGAAACTAAACTAACTGAAAATTAACTAAAATGACTAAAACTAACTAACTGAAAATTAACTAAACTAACTGTAAATTAACTAAACTAACTGAGAATTAACTAACTGAAACTAATATAACTGAAAATTAACTAAACTAACTGAAACTAAACTAATTGTAAATAAACTAAACCCACTGAAAATTAACTAACTGAAACTTTGCTAACTGAAAATTAACTAAAATGACTAAAACTAACAAACTGAAAATTAACAAAATTAACTGAAACTAAACTAACTGAAAATTAAGTAACTGACACTAAACTAACTGAAACATAACTAAAATTACTAAAACTAACTGAAAATTAACTAAACTAACTAAAACCAAACTAACTGAAAATTAACTAAAATGACTAAAACTAACTAACTGAAAATTAACTAAACTAACTGTAAATTAACTAAACTTACTGAAAATTAACTAACTGAAACTAATCTAACTGAAAAATACCTAAACTAACTGAAACTAAACTAACTGTAAATTAACTAAACCCACTGAAAATTAACTAACTGAAACTTTGCTAACTGAAAATTAACTAAAGTAGCTGAAAATAACTAAAATGACTAAGCTAACTAACTGAAAATTAACAAAACTAACTGAAACTAAACTAACTGAAAATTAACGAACTGAAACTAAACTAACTGAAAAATAACAAAAATGACTAAAACTAACTGAAAATTAACTAAACTAACTAAAACTAAACAAACTGAAAATGAACTAAAATGACTAAAACTAACTAACTGAAAATTAACTAAACTAACTGAAACTAAACTAACTGTAAATTAACTAAACCCACTGAAAATTAACTAACTGAAACTTTGCTAACTGAAACTAAACTAACTGAAAATTAACTAAACTGACTAAAACCAAACTAACTGAAACTAAACTAACTGAAAATTAACTAACTGAAACTAAACTAACTGAAAATTAACTAAAATGACTAAAACTAACTGAAAATTACCTAAACTAACTGAAACTAAACTAACTAAATTAACTAAACTAATTAAAAAATTAACTAACTGAAACTAATCTAACTGAAAATTAACTAAACTGACTAAAACTAAACAAACTAAAAAATTAACTAAATTAACTGAAACAACACTAAATGAAAACTAAACTAACTGAAAACTTAACTAACTGAAAAGTAACTAATCTAACTTCTACAGAGCAACATACAGTCATATCCGACCGAAAAAGGTTTTTAAATCACTAACCATTAATATAAAAGTTGTTTAAAAGATCAAAAATTAGAATATAATTAACATTTGTGTCTTTAGAAATCTCACTGAACAGGAACAAAGCAGCAGAAGAACACAGCTGGGCCAGATGTTTGAGCCTGGACCAGCTTCCAGGCAGAAAACTTTTCCAGTCGACCCCTGAGGAGGAAATGGTGAGCTCCACCAGCTCCACCAGTTAACTGGTAGAACTGGTAGAGCTGGTGGACCAGACACCTTCTCAGAAGTGCATCGATGTGATTGGGAGGAACGCTCAGCTGGTCAACTGGTGGCTTCAGTCCCGCCTCGCGTTTCAGAGAAACCGACATGTCGACCCAGTCTGAGAGGATCAGAGGTTCTGGCAGCCTCCCACCAAAGGAAGTGACTCTCCAGTTGCAGAAAAGAGGAAGATCATTTCAAGATCCTCTTTTCATTCTGGCAGATCTGGACTAAAACCAGCTCTGAGGTCACTTTCACTTCCAGCTGAGGGTTTCCAGGCGCCGCCTCCACTTCCTCAACGTGAACCGTGTTCCTGCAGCGGTCCAAGAGTTCTGGACCCGAGTCCAGATGTAACTGCTGATAAACGTTCGCTCCAGCAGGATACGAGAACATTTCTGGAGAAACGCTGAAGGGTGCAGACGTCCGTTGGTCTGGGTTCTGACATCACAGGTCCGTTGGTCTGGGTTCTGACATCACAGGTCCGTTGGTCTGGGTTCTGACATCACAGGTCCGTTGGTCTGGGTTCTGACATCACAGGTCCGTTGGTCTGGGTTCTGACATCACAGGTCCGTTGGTCTGGGTTCTGACATCACAGGTCCGTTGGTCTGGGTTCTGACATCACAGACAGAAATGCTGGCTGACGCTCTCAGAGGAGCAGTTTTACGTCAGAAGGTCACGACTCTCCAGAGTCCTGATTTACTAGTTACTAGTTAGTTACTAGTTAGTGATGTGGCGTTCTCCCGCTACAGGTACAGGTACAGGTACAGGTACAGGTAGTCACAGTAGAAGATCTGGAACACCTTTCATGGGTTCATCCTCGGCTCTGCTGCTCAGCACAGATGTTCCTGACAGATGTGGCTGATTTCCTTAACTGGTTGGTATGTGAGAAGTTTCCACCAACATCCAGCCTGCATAAGTATTTCTGGTTTCTCTCTTTTCTCACTTTTGCAGATCCAAACTACTAAATTAATTTGTCAGCATGTTACATTTTCTCCGATTCAGGTTTTTTTTTTTCTTAGAATTATAATCTGCATACGTTTCTAACGAGATCAACAGAAAGGCAGCAGAGGCTGCAGGGCTGCTGCTTTAGCCTGTTAGCTGCCGTTAGCGTGGTCACACTGAGCATGCTCAGTTTCAGTTGTTCCTCTGGGAGTCATTTTTTAACCTTAAAGGTTTTTTAAACTGCTCTCTTCGCCGTCCATGGAAACTTCACCATGTTTTCACTGACGGGAGAAAAGAAAAAAAGAAGGTTTGTCACGTTTTAAGCTTCTTAAGGCCAAAACCCAGAACCGTGAACCTCCACAGGCCTGAAGGTGACGAGTTAACAGAGAGGAGCTCCACAAGAGGAAATGGGATTCCAGAAACACTTCAAACACACGCTTGACCTGAAACCAGACTCCCAACGATTATCCCTCATCCTGGTGTTACCATGGCAACAGCCCTGGCTCCATCATCCTGCCTTCCGACCAATTAGATACAAGCTCCTAACAGAGGAACTGAATCCTGAGAGGGTTAAACCGCTGAAACAGAGACTCACAGCTGCTCCGACTGTTCCACCTCCACAACTGCTCCCAGAACCCTCCAGAACCCTGTAGATCCCTCCAGAACCCTGTAGAACCCTGTAGAACCCTCCAGAACCCTGGATAACCCTGTAGATTCCTCCAGAACCCTGTAGAACCCTCCACAACCCTGTATATCCCTCCAGAACCTTCCAGAACCCTGTAGAACCCTGGAGAACCCTCCAGAACCCTGGAGAATCCTGTAGATTCCTCCAGAACCCTGTAGAACCCTCCAGAACCCTGTATATCCCTCCAGAACCTTCCAGAACCCTGTAGATCCCTCCAGAACCCTGTAGAACCCTGGAAATCCCTGTAGATCCCTCCAGAACCCTGTAGAACCTTCCAGAACCCTACAGATCCCTCCAGAACCCTGGAGAACCCTACAGAACCCTTCAGAACCCTGTAGAATCCTCCAGATCCCTGTAGAACATTCCAGAACCCTGGAGAACCCTACAAGACCTTACAGATCCCTCCAGAACCCTGAATAACCCTGGAGAACCCTGTTGATTCCTCCAGAACCCTGGAGAACCCTCCAGATCCCCGTAGATGCCTCCAGAACCCTGTAGAACCTTCCAGAACCCTACAGATCCCTTGAGAACCCTGTAGAACCCTTTAGAACCTTCCAGATCCCTCCAGAACCATGGAGAACCCTCTAGATCCCTGTAGATCCCTCCAGAAACCTGTAGAACCGTCCAGAACCCTACAGATCCCTCCAGAACCCTGTAGAACCCTGTAGAATCCTCCAGATCCCTGTAGAACATTCCAGAACCCTGGAGAACCCTACAGGACCTTACAGATTCCTCCAGAACCCCGAATAACCCTGGAGAACCCTGTTGATTCCTCCAGAACCCTGGAGAACCCTCCAGATCCCCGTAGATGCCTCCAGAACCCTGTAGAACCTTCCAGAACCCTACAGATCCCTTGAGAACCCTGTAGAACCCTTTAGAACCTTCCAGATCCCTCCAGAACCATGGAGAACCCTCTAGATCCCTGTAGATCCCTCCAGAAACCTGTAGAACCTTACAGAACCCTACAGATCCCTCCAGAACCCTGTAGAACCCTTTAGAACCTTCCAGATCCCTCCAGAATCCTGGAGAACCCTACAGGACCTTACAGATCCCTCCATAACCCTGAAAAACCCTGGAGAACCCTGTAGATTCCTTCAGATCACTGTAGATCCCTCCAGAACCCTGTAGAACCTTCCAGAACCCTACAGATCCCTCGAGAACCCTGTAGAACCCTTTAGAACCTTCCAGATCCCTCCAGAACCATGGGGAACCCTCCAGATCCCTGTAGATCCCTCCAGAACCCTGTAGAACCTTCCAGAACCCTACAGATCCCTCCAGAACCCTGTAGAACCCTTTAGAACCTTACAGATCCCTCCATAACCCTGAAGAACCCTGGAGAACCCTGTAGATTCCTCCAGAACCCTGGAGAACCCTCCAGATCCCTGTAGATCCCTCCAGAACCCTGTAGAACCTTCCAGAACCCTACAGATCCCCCGAGAACCCTGTAGAACCCTTTAGAACCTTCCAGAACCCTGGAGGTCCCTCCAGAATCCTGTAGAACCCTCCAGAACCCTGTAGAACACACCAGAACCATGTAGAACTCTCCAGAACCCTGGAGAACCCTCCAGAACCTTCCAGAACCTTCCAGTCCTCTGCAGGCCTCATGTGAGAAGAAAATCCCGCCAGCAGCACCACATCCTGAAGGATGTCCACCGTTACCATGGTGACGAGGTTTTTCCGATGAGCTTCTGATGTAAAAACATTTCTCACATCTGAACATATGAAGTTAACAGTGGAGCTGATGAACGTCAATGATCTTTTATTATCTACTACAATAAAATCGTCTTGAGTTCTTGCTCATGGTGATATAATGTTATCGTTGTGGGTAATGACGAAATGCATTATGGGAGATGTAGTTGATTGTCAATGTGTGCTTTAAAGCGATGTACGTACACTTATTTTAAGTCTTAAAGTATCGGTTTAAAATTTAAGCCAATAGTGCACAAGCGCTCGAGGGCCACATAAAATGACATGGCGGGCCACATTTGGCCCGCGGGCCTTGTGTTTGTCACAACTTACAGTTGGCTTCCAAAATGCATTTTGCCCAACAAAATCAACAGATTTTGTTTAGGGTGATGACCTCTTTCAGAATTCAAACGTGAACGTTCGGCACAGATAGCGTTGCCTGCTGTGGAAAACACGTGTTCGCTAGCTGTGGAAGAGGCCTGTACACTAGAAGTCTTCACGGGTCCACTTTAATGGACCCGAACCCAAACAGACCCGTGAAAATTCGACCCGAAACAGACCCAACCCGAGCTATTATCATAAGTTTGGGAGTCCGAACCCGAATGGACCCGCAATATTTGGACCCGGAACCGACCCGACCCGAGTCTTTAGTTTCCGACCACGAACCGAACCGAGTAACCCGAATAGAACCAAACCGAGTTACCTGAATAGAACCGAGACAATCCAGCCCATAGTTGCTCATGTTAAAGTTGTCTAGCGTTGAATAAAACTTGATTTTCTTACCTAAAGTTGTCTTCTTCTACCGGTTCAGTTGCTACATAGGCTACATGATGTAAACAACAATAAATCCACGTCGTTATTCTCTTTGTGGATACAGATGCTATTGGTAGCAACTGCTAACGCTAATAGCCTGCACCGGTCAGTACGTGTCATAAATATGTTCTCTCATCCAACGTTATCATGTTTGCGATCCATTGTGCTTTAGAGCTGCCGGCCAAACCGCTAATAACACGCTAATAACACGCTACGGCAACGCAACTGTTTCATGACAAACACGCCACGTTAATGAATAATTAATTTAACTGCCCCGAGTCCTGACATTAGCTGCCACCGCCAATATCTTTACCTCTCTGGAGTAAACGTGGACCCAGCCTGTCAGAGAGCACCGAGTGGACCAGAGACTAACTACCGATTCAGACCCGAACCCGGAGTCACGTCTTTTTGAATGGACCCGAGACCCGATTCGGGTCGGGTCGGAACCTTGGGTTTTTGGGTTGTTCCGAAAACCTCTGCTGTACACATATATATATGAGAAGGGTTACGAGCGGGGGAGCAACGCTGTGAATTAAATACGGTGCACTCGTTTATTTTTGTGATGTCATGCAGGTAAAGGTGTTTTGCTATATTAGTCGTGCACCCTCCTTTGGCAGTAACACGCTTCTCACAGGTGTTGCACTGCGCCAGGTAACCGCCATTACCCAGACTGAAATGCAGCCAAACTCAGGAGCAGCGTCTCTTGGGATCCATGTTGTGGCGAGTGAAGTCCCGTCGGCGACGGACGTGACGTCGCCACTAGCCCGGAGTTGAGTACGCCGGGCGGAGTAACATCAACAAACTAGTGCAGTAAATCAAAACAAAAGCAAAAAAAAAATAGCGCGGACATTAAAGAACCGAAAAAAGGAATCGAAATTCAAAAATCTTCTAAACGATTCCAGAACCGGACGTTAGGAACCGATTCCTACTTGGAATTTTTTTTTCGGTGCCCAACCCTAGTAGTGAAGACTTTATGAGCTTTTTTAGCAGGAAAATAATCAGAATTAGAGATGAGATTGGCCAAGCCCAACTGTCAACGGCTGTGAACGTCCCTGCAGCTTCGCTAATTTCTTCTGTTTCTGATTTGACTCTGGACTGTTTCTCTCCTGGGTTCAGTAAAGCTAAACCATCTACATGCCTAACCCTAACCCAACTTGAGTGTTCAAAGATGTCACGTCCTTTATTGGTGTGAATGCATTAAGGCATTCACACCTATTGTTTTCCTGTTTCTCTTTATTATTCCATCTTCCGTACGTTTTTCGTCATTTAACTAGTCCTTCATACTTTCACCGATTTCAACCATTCAACTTTCAAAATGTTCAGCTTGTTCAGGAGATTCCTGCTATATCTTTTTGTGTTTCTAACATTTATACTTTTTAAAATATTTAACTTTTAAAACCTTTTTTTGTGCCATTGAAAATGAATGGGGGAAATCTTCAAACCTTGTTAAAAATCTTCATACTTTCACCGATTTCAACCATTCAACTTTCAAAATGTTCAGCTTGTTCAGGAGATTCCTCCTATGACTTTTGGTGTTTCAAATATTTATACTTTTTAAAATATTTAACTTTTAAAACTTTTTTTGTGCCATTGAAAATGAATGGGGTGTTCTTCAAATCTTGCAAAAACTTTGTGCTTTTTCAAACCTTACTACTTCAGCATACTTTCACCGATTCAAACCATTCAAACTTTAAAATGTTCACAAAAGATTGGACTATTCTCATATGACTCAGTTTTTTAAAAATAATTTTAACCGTTTTTTGAATTATGGCCGTTTAAGTTTTACCATTTTTTACATTTTTTCAGATCTTTAGAGTGACGGAATGTTTGTAAACATTCTGCTAGAGTGAGAGCCCTTTCAAAATTAAAACTTTTTTTTTCTAAACAACCTGCTCTTGCAGCCAGACCTTTAACCCCACAGACATAATTCATACATCAAAACGTAGGTATTTTTTGTCCTTCTTTCACACAATGTAACCCTTGAAAAATGAGAGACTTCAACTTTTCCTGCTAGAGGCCTCCAAATGACAGAAAGTCTCCTATTTTTCCTATACTTTGTAATGTAAAATCCAACCTCTTTTTTCAAATTGCTTGAAAAAGTTTCATGTTTTTACACTGCTGTAATTTAAAAAAATGGTAGACATTTGCCAAACAAAAAATATATCACTAGAATCCTGAAAGCCTTGTGGCGCTCACGGTTCAAGAATTTTTTGAAAAACTTATTCAGCTTTTGAATTACAGCTGTTTGTTCGGACACAGATATCCAGGTTCGGACTGACTGGAGACAGTGTAATTAGGAGGTCGCTGGCTCTTTCTCTCCTAATCTCACAGACACACATACACACGCTGGAGGAGCCGCACATGTGACTGGCTCCCCTGAAGCCCCGCCCCTTTTTGCAGGTTCTTCAGGCACAGTATATGATATATTATGAGAATGATCACAGCCTTGACTCACATATGAGCTTTAGTTCATCCCATTCCTAATCAATATGATGTGGCTCCACCCTTTGCAGCTTCAACAGCTTCAACACTTCTAGGAAGTGTGTTTATTGGGGATTTTTGACCATTCTTCCAGAAGTGCATTTGATCCCTTAGCTTTTTAGAAAGGTTTTTCTCATTAATGCTTGTTGCTTTTAACATTTTCTCTGAATTTAGCTGTCTTAGTTGTGTTTAGCCTTTAGATAGCCTTTTACATTAGTTTCAGTTCACATGTTTTAAACTCTTGATACATTCTGCAAAGATGTTCAGCTAAAGTCTGCTACTTTTTAAGAGTTTGACTCATGTCTTTCAAATTTTCAGTCCATTGTCATAAAGTAGTTTGACTTTTTGCTCAATGTTATGCAAATCTTAGCAACTTTTACATTCTTTTGGCAACTTCAACATTCCTGTATGAAAATGTTCATCTCCTGCCGAAGGTTTTATTTTTGACTTCTGCTTTTAAAAGTTGTGCTTTACTTTAATACATTTATGGGAGTTCATCACTAGATTTCTATTCCAATTTAGGCATATTTTCCATTCTCCTACCTAAGCATCATTCAGCATGTTGCTCCCTTTGCTGTGTTTGACATGTTTTCTGGATTCAATACATAGCACTAAGACATTTTGCTAAATTATGCTGTATTCAAAGACTATTCATTTGTTCAAATTCTTTATAAAAAATTCATGCTCTTCAAATGTATTTTCTACTTTTCAGCAGAGTTCAGGTCAAAATTCAGCTTCATGCATTCACACCTGCATTTTCGAAGGAAATGCAATTTTTCTAGTTGGTATATCAATTTTGGATCAGATTAACCCATCTCTAATATCAGGATATGTGCCACAGGTTTTTAAAGTATAAAATCTTTGCTGAAAAAAACATCTCTTGATCCGGACATTTTGACAAACTATAAACCAATATCCAACCTTCCATTTATCTCTAAAATTCTGGAAAAAATAGTTGCTAGCCAGTTAGGAGAACACCTGCATAGAAATGATCTATTTGAGGTTTTTCAGTCAGGGTTTAGAACTCATCACAGCACAGAAACTGCTCTGATTAGAGTCTCCAACGACCTCCTCATGGCCTCAGACAATGGATTAGTTTCTGTCCTTGTTCTGCTGGACCTCAGTGCTGCTTTTGATACTGTAGATCACAGCCTTTTGCTGCATAGATTAGAGCACACTGTTGGAATTAAAGGGACAGCATTAGGCTGGTTTAAGTTATACTTATCTTACAGGTTCTAGTTCGTCCATGTTAATGACGTTTCTTCTACACGGACTAGGGTCTGCTATGGCGTCCCACAGGGTTCAGTTCTGGGACCAATCCTTTTCACTTTATACATGCTGCCCTTGGGAAAAATTATCCAGAGCCATGGCATAAACTTTCATTGCTACGCTGATGATACGCAGCTGTACTTATCTATGAAACCAGAGGAAACAAAACCTTTGGCTAAACTTCAAGGGTGTCTTAATGACATTAAGTCCTGGATGTCCTCTAATTTTTTGCTTCTAAACTCGGATAAAACAGAGGTTATTGTCTTTGGTCCCAAACACCTGAGGAATGGATTAACTGAGTTTACGCTGGCTTCCAGCACAGCTGTGAAAAACCTTGGAGTCATTTTTGATCAGGATATGTCATTTAAGCAGCATATTAATCAGGTTTGTCAGACTGCCTTTTTCCATCTCTGAAATATCTCCAGATCAGGAGCATCCTCTCCCAGGGTGATGCTGAAAAATTAATCCATGCGTTTGTCAGTTCTAGACTGGATTATTGTAATGCGTTGTTAGCAGGATGTATGAAAAGCTCGCTGAATAGCTTCAATTGATCCAGAACGCAGCAGTGAGGGTGCTGACAGGAATCCGTAAGCGAGATCACATCTCTTCTGTGTTAGCCTCCCTCCATTGGCTTCCCGTGAAATTTAGAATTGAGTGTAAAATTCTGCTTCTCACATATAAGGCCGTTTATGGCCTAGCTCCTCGTTATCTACCATTATTAAGGGGTGATGTTGGGTCCCGAAGACAGACCAGCTGAGAACCACTGATGCTGAGACTGATTATTGATACGACACTGACCTGCTGGTTTCCCCCTAACAGTCTGCTAACAACCACCAGCAGACCACCAGTCTGGTAACAACCACCAGCAGACCACTAGTCTGGTAACAACCACCAGCAGACCACCAGTCTGGTAACAACCACCAGCAGACCACCAGTCTGCTAACAACCACCAGCAGACCCACCACCACAGCAGGCTGGTAACCAAGTCTGCCTCCTCCAGAGGCCCTGAGGGAAGACACAAGCACTTTCCTTGTGTGGGTGTGCACGTCGGTGGGGTATCAATGACATGGATTACGTTCACTCCATTTAGCAGCAAGAACGCGACTGCCAGACCGAACGCGTCTTCCAGCAGCCTTTGGAGGTTCACTGAACAGCTCTTCATCTCCATCTTCATCTTCATCCAGCCGTGTTTTGGCAGGAACGACTGAGGTTCAACACTCAGGAACATCTCACGATGAATAATACAGAAGACACGCTTGACGCTCTGGAGTAAAGAAGCCGATTACCACCTCATCAATAAACCATCATTATGGATGTGAAACTAAGACAGATGGAGGAAGAGAAATCAAGACCCGGGTCAAGCAGTGATCCTGGTGTTCAAATGGGCCGGTCCTGTTATCAGACCTCACAGATACCAGCTCATCCTACACAGCTTTGTGACATGACAGTTGATTTAAAAGAAAGCCCATTAATATTTAATTTTTAAGCTTTTTATGGAAGATATAAGTTCAACTGACAAATTTATGTGGGTTAAAAGATGAGTCTCCAGTGTGCGGTGAGATGTTGCGCAATCTGCAAAATGTCCTATGTAACATGAAACCACAGTTCTGTAGAATCACCCATCCCATAATAATCAGAAATAACTGAACCAGTCCCACCGAAATAATCAGAAATAACTGAACCAGTCCCACTGAAATAATCAGAAATAACTGAACCAGTCCCACTGAAATAATCAGAAATAACTGAACCAGTCCCACTGAAATAATCAGAAATAACTGACCCAGTCCCACTGAAATAATCAGAAATAACTGAACCAGTCCCACTGAAATAATCAGAAATAACTGAACCAGTCCCACCGAAATAATCAGAAATAACTGAACCAGTCCCACTGAAATATTCAGAAATAACTGAACCAGTCCCACTGAAATACTCAGAAATAACTGAACCAGTCCCACTGAAATAATCAGAAATAACTGAACCAGTCCCACTGAAATACTCAGAAATAACTGAACTGAACCAGTCCCACGAAATAATCAGAAATAACTGAACCAGTCCCACTGAAATATTCAGAAAACTGACCAGTCCCACTGAATAATCAGAAATAACTGAACCAGTTAACCGAAATATTCAGAAATAACTGAACCAGTCCCACCGAAAATATCAGAAATAACTGAACCAGTCCCCCCCGAAATAATCAGAAATAACTGAACCAGTCCACCGAAATAATCAGAAATAACTGAACCAGTCCCGAAAAATCAGAAATAACTGAACCAGTCCCACCGAAATATTCCAGAAATAACTGAACCAGTCCCACTAAAATATCAGAAATAACTGAACCAGTCCCACTGAAATATTCAGAAATAATAACTGAACCAGTCCAACTGAAATATTCAGAAATAACTGAACCAGTCCCCCACTGAAATATCAGAAAATAACTGAACCAGTCCCCACTGAAATAACTGAATAATCAAATAATATAACTGAACCAGTCCCACTGAAATATTCAGAAATAACTGAACCAGTCCCCCGAAATATTCAGAAATAATGAAAACTGAACCAGTCCCACTGAAAATTCAGAAAAACTGAACCAGTCCAACTGAAATAATCAGAAATAACTGAACCAGTCCCACTGAAATGAACTCAGAAAACTCAGAAAACTGAACCAGTCCCACTCAGAAATAACTGAACCAGTCCCACCTCAGAAATAACTGAACCAGTCCCACCGAAATACCATCACCGAAATAACTAACCAGTCCCACCGAAATAATCAGAAATAACTGAAACCAGTCCCACCGAAATATTCAGAAATAACTGAACCAGTCCCACTGAAATAATTCAGAAACTAACTGAACCAGTCCCACTGAAATAATCAGAAAATAACTGAACCAGTCCCACACTGAAATACTCAGAAATAACTGAACCAGCCCACCGAAATAATTAGAAATAACTGAACCAGTCCCACGAAATATTCAGAAATAACTGAAAAACCAGTCCCCTGAACTGAAATCAGAAATAACTGAACCAGTCCCACTGAAATAATCAGAAATAACTGAACCAGTCCCACCGAAATAATTCAGAAATAAACTGAACCACTGAAATATTCAGAAATAACTGAACCAGTCCCACTGAAATAATCAGAAATAACTGAACCAGTCCCAATGAAATAATCAAAATACTGAACAGTCCCACTGAAATATTCAGAAATAATGAACCAGTCCCACGAAATATTCAGAATAACTGAAAACAGTACCACTGAAAATGAAAAATCAAACAGATTCTACTGAAATAACCGTATGAAGTGTTACTGAAATAAAAGTATATTACTGCAATAATCGCACGAAATTTTACCGAAAAATCATATGATTTGTACTGGATTAATTGTACGGATTCCACTCGTACCGAAGGAATTGCACAGATTGTTCCAGAAATAATTGAACATATCCCCCTGAGAAATTTGCATGTATCCTTCTCGTTTTAAAATAATTGTACCAACTCAGTGAAAGACTCATACAGTTCCTACTTGTACTGAAATAATTATAAACATCATTACTAAAGTAATCTTACAATTCATCGTGGCACTGAAATACAGTGATCCCTTGCCAATTCGCGGTTTAAGTACCACGGTTTTAGTTATTCGCGGATTTTTCAGAAATATATAATATAATTTTAAAAAAATTTAAAAACTCGCAGAAACATCACAGGATGTTGTGCGCGTTCTCTCGCAGTGAATAAATGTTGTGAGCCAGCCTGGCCCCTTTAAGAAGGTAGCCTTATGGGTACCGGTCCTCATTAACCGTGAAAAATAAGCG